>CM021109.1:391297726-391564187 GCA_007115665.2 Sequoiadendron giganteum | reverse complement strand
TATTGATCCAGATCCGAGTTCATATCCAAGGAACAACACAATAATTTGCTAGAACTCAAATGTTTTATATGACAAGTGTTAAAAAATAATTCAGAAATAGAAACTAAAATTCACAAAATTGTGTGCAGGAAAAATATTATAACTCTAACAGAATTATGAATCCAATGCATTCTGTGCATTGCATTCTCTCAAAAGATATGAATGTTTGTCTATCTTCCCCTAAATCTGTCTAGCTTCATCTATCTATCTATCTAGATATATATACATAATCATACAATACCACAGTGGGGAGAAACTGCTACAGAAGACAAAACACCTTGCATCAGTCATGGTTGAGCTGTGTCAGAAAGTAATGGTCCAATCTGACCCATGGGTTGGTGTCCATCCAGTCATATGGGGGCTCCACTGCACTAAGGATGTGAATAGAGAGATATTGGGAGTACTAAGCAATACCACACACAGAGAGTTAAGGTCTACAGTTTGGACCATAAGTGAATGAAACCATGACAGCTCCTCTGATGTAGACCACATGACGTTTGGTGCCCTCACAAGATACCACAAGGGAATCAAACACCCCAAATAGTATCATGCCACTACAATTGTTTACAATTGTTCTGTAATATCTTGTGATGATGAAATAATGATTTTGGAGATATCACAAACCATAGGAGATGACTTTATATTACAGCAGACCATAGAAAATGGTCAGGTATTATCTCAAACAATAAGAAAGCGCTGTAATATTATTAGTGGTGTCTCTGGGGCTGCCACTTGGATCGCACATAAACACATTAAAGTGTTGGAGGAACTGTATAGATGTTGATGACTGGTAGCTTCGGTCAGAGATCATAATGATTGCACTCTTGCATTATCATTATTGATAACAAATCTCCTATGCTAAGTATAATCTGCTTTCAATAAATCAAATACATATATATGTCTTGAACTATGATTTATGATTGATTGTCGGCTTTGTTAAAAGGGATAAAATTCAAGAGTCATATCAATCGAAAAGTTGTGTCTTTTCTCAACCATATATATGGGAGTCTTGATCTTCAAAGTAGAATATCGAAATCAATAAATGTTCTGCTCTTATAGATCGAATAACATTACAGAAACATAATCATTATTTAACATGGTATCAAAGCATTATTTAATGATTATATTTGATGGAGGCCCGATATGGTCAGTTTGAAGCCGTGGGGATAATGGAGTCTTATCACCGACTTTGCGGACGATGACTTACTGCAGTTGCTTCCCAAGTACAGCCACGCTTTCTATCCAGAGTGCCTAAGTCTTATCACATTCTTGCAATACAGGGACGATAGCTAGCAGGATTGCGATTGACATCTAGGGTCTGAGATCGATCTAGCCGAGCCTCCAGCTCTGGCCGCACTTCATCATTCCCATCTTTCGGTTCAAGCCGACTACATAGTGTTGGAATCCCTAGTTCTGAGAATCGCTGCTTCAGGGAATAAAAGAGACATATCCATCGCATAGAAGCCACTAGTGATTGAGAGTTCATTGTGTGGAAGTTGCCAACAGATTGGTGATCATCGTGGCTATATCCGAATCATCTAGCTTAGCGACATCATTCTTGAAAGCTCTGTGAACATCTCACATCAGAATCAGCGATACCGCCTCGAGTCTGTTGGGACACTCACACATTCCTCACAGAGTAATTCACAACCGCATACATCTGGCATTTGTGGAAACCAACGAGCAATTCGCCATAGCCCGTAATTGGGTTAGCATCCTATATTGTCATCTACAACTATATCGGATTTCCACTCCTTGTAATAATTCAGTTGTTCACGGCTATATATATATTTGTATGTGTATATCTGGCTCTTCCTGGTTGTCGACTTGTGATCATTGAAACTTATTCCTGCGATTGCTGTTCAATATTGTTATATGAAGAGAAGTCCCATATTAGCTGTTTGTATCTGCATATCTCAAGTATTCAGATCTGTGTTTGTACTGGTGGGGGGTTATTTCAGATTGCAATTACGCCTGTGTATTGTCTAAATTGGATACACAGGAATCAAATCACTGTTGTACCTGAGATTGTCACTTTACACGCCTCAATCTGAGTGCAATTTGAGCTTGGCACTTTACAACACCGAATTCTCATAATGGATAAATTTATCTGAGTTAGGATGGCATTATTATTTTTTTGATAGGTTAAGCATGGGGTATGGGTTCATTCCCATTTTAATAAGCATCAAATGATATTAAAAAATATTGTGCTTCAAACCCATAAATGGGGGAGCAAGAAGAAGAAATTTTCAATCGAACTAGGAAACAAAGACTTGATTGCTTGTTGGCACCGTTACTGGAGTATCCATTTGAAATGCTAGCGGAAGAACATTTGAATACAATAGAGACTGCTAATGAAGGAACAAGTCCATCCTAAGCGCTGGGTAATCTGAAGACACGGGCATTACTTTATGCTTTAGGTTTGGGTAAAGGTGCTATTCCAATAGCTGTAGCAGTGAATTGGGTCCTGAAAGATGGCATTGGCTACCTAAGTAAAATTCTGCCTTAAAATTGCAGGAGTTGGCCGATCAGCATCAGATTAAATTCAAGACGGATAAAGAAGTGTTGTTCCTGTTGCCTTCATGAAATCGATCATTGTAGGATGCACTGGGGTTCATCTTTGTTGCTTCATCATCTGAACGTCATAGAGTTTGTTGCACCTATATAGCAATTCTAGGTGGGTCGCAGCTAGAAAAGGAGTGCATCAACCATATTCAAATTTAGCCAGCCACCACTATAAATTTTGTGACATGGGCTTGTGATCAAGCCGTGAACCTATAGAAGGAAGGTTGTGGACTAATCTGAGCACAAGTGCAATGCTCCACACTGTGTCCTGTATTTGCATCCATCGAAATACTTAAAAGAGATGAGTATTCCTTGTTGAAATTATGTTATTTCATTTAATTGGATCTTGTGTGATTAGTAAAAGAGATTATGTTTTTTCTCTTGATTTGTGTTCACTAATTTAAAGATCCTTGAAATTTCAAACTACTCATTGCAAGTTATTGCTATAACCTAAGATAGTAAACTTTGTATGAAATTACTTTGGATAGTCATGAACTCTTAGTAATCTCTTCTTAATGCTTTCAGGATGGATCAAAAGGCATAAAAGATTGCTTTCAAGAAAAGCTTGATGCATCCTATAAGTTAAAATAAAAATAAAATGGAGACACTTCTTGCAACCTTGAGATTGTCTGAATGGCTAAAGACATCTCTTCGAAGAGGAAGCATTAACCTTCAGAGGGAGTTCTATGATTCAAAGTTGCAAGGACAGATGCTAAATTCCTGAAGAACCTCTTTAGAAATTGAGATCCAAATTATCATAATACGTCAACCTGGATTTTTGTTAGAGTTTCTTAGATCAGATTATATAATCAATTTGAACAAAAGAAATGCAACACATAAGACAATGAACACAACAAGATACCCTGGGAAAACCCTCCTCTTGAGGGAGAAAAACCCAGCAAATATATCTCTTATATATTGAAGGAATAAGAGCAGAAATCTACTTGAACTCAGGCCCAACACAATGCCGAATTTGATACAATGAATAATAGCACCTCTCCTAGATGCAAAGATACAAATGAATATGTTTCTCCTTGAAATCGGTCTGCTGCTACAAAATGATGATCTGCTGCTACAGGATGATGATCTGCTGATTAAGTATGAACTTCTTTTAGGACTGCGAATTCTGCTCTGCCAATAAGATGCAAACTTCTTGATGTATTCGAATTGTTCTTCAATAACCAAAAGTAACTTTGTATATATATCTTCTTGGCGCCTCTTCACTTAGGTCGGCCTTTATGCAAATAATAATAAATGAATAAATATAACTTAAGTCGGCCAGTCAACAAGTAAATGATATAACTCAAAATAGGGTCGGCCCATGCTCTAGTTGATATTTAATATGAGTCTTAGTGAAGACCGACACTGTATTAACATCAACACTCCCTCTCAGCTAGGGATGAACTTCCATCTGCACAAGACACATTATGTTAGAATGAAAACAAAATAAAATATCACCTCAACGTGATATTAACCATTATGGCTACTCCCATAGATGGTAAAAACTCATCACGGATTCTCTCACGTGATGTTGTCATGGAGTCACACACATGACATCCACCATAACTTCTCCCAGAGGGTGGAAACAAGGGCTTTCACCTCAACTCTCTCTCATCAGAGAATTGCATTATCAAGGACTTACACCTCAACTCTCTCTCAGCAGAGAATTGTATTAACAAGGGCTTGCACCTCAACTCTCACTCAGCAGAGAGTTGCATTCTCAACAAGGATCACTGATTACTGAGACTCTTTCTCAATCAAGGCTGCATTCTCCACCATACCAAGTTTCTCTCGGAAGTATACAAACTTCATCCTGGCGAGAGGCTTGGTGAGAATGTCTGCCGTTTGCTCTTCAGTGCTGATATACCTCAACTGTATAGCTTTCCTTTGTACCATATCTCTAATATAGTGGTACTTGATCTCAACATGTTTTGTTCTGTCATGAAACATAGGATTGATAGAAAGCTTCACACAACTTTGATTATCACAGTGTATAATAGTAGGCTCCATTGATTGTCCAAACAATCCTACAAGGAGCTTGCGAAGCCACACTGCCTCACGAGCTGACACACAAGCTGCAATATACTCTACTTCAGTTGTACTCAAGGCCACTGAAGACTGTTTCCTGCTACACCAGGAGATCATAGCAGTCCCCAAACTAAAGCAACAACCAGAAGTACTCTTCCGATCTGAGACACATCCTGCCCAATCAGAATCAGTAAAACCATGCAGCTCCAAATCCACATTTGAAGAATATCTCAACCCATATCCAATTGTGCCACATAAATATCTCAGGATATGTTTAGCTGCTACAAGATGTATTTGCTCTGGTTCACACATAAACTGGCTAAGTGCACTCCTTTGCATGAATGTCGGGTCTAGATGTTAACTAGATATGATGGAACCAATCAAGCTATCTATACGTAGTAGAATCACTTGGGATTACGAACCTGTGCGCGACTTCTTTCAACTTATCTAAATTAGACTCAATGGGTGTAGACATAGGTTTGCAATCAAGCATACCAAACCTTTTGAGAATGTCAACAGTATACTTGCCTTGACTTAGAATCATCTCATTTGGCTTTTGCCAAACTTCTAAGCCAAGAAAGTAATGCATAAGACCTAGATTCTTCATCTCAAACTCTGAAGCTAATTCCTTCTTGCATTTTAGAATTAGATGTTCTTCACCAGTAATGATCAAGTCATCAACATAAAAACCAAAATTAATGCTTCACCATTAACTATTTTGAAGTAGAGGTTAGAATTTGCATCATTCTTTGAGAAACCCAGACTTGAAAGATACTGATCAATTCTTTCATACCAAGCACGAGGAGCTTGTTTAAGACCATACAAGGCCTTCTTCAGCTTGCAGACATGAGACTCTTTCCCATGCATCTCAAATCCTTCTGGTTGCTCAATGTAAACCTCTTCCTCTATTATGCCATTCAGAAAAGCTGTCTTTACATCCATTTGGTGAATCTTCCATCCTCTAGATGCAGCAATAGCAATGATGGTTCTAACAGACGTGTAACGAGCCACAGGAGCAAAAGTTTCTTCATAGTCAACTCCCTTTTTTTGTGAGAACCCTCTAGCCACAAATCTAGCCTTGTGTTTCTCAATGCTCCCATCAGCTGCATGCTTGATCTTGAAGAGCCACTTAGAAGACACCACAGAGTTGTCTTTGGGTCTAGGGACTATATCCCAAACATCGTTCTTAAGTATAGACTGATACTCCTCAATCATGGCATCTTTCCATACTTGTTGACTAGAAGCTTCTTCAACATTTGAAGGCTCTGACTCAATAATCTGACTCATCAAGACAACATAGCTAGAGAACTTGTGAGGTTTCTTGCTTTCTCTGAAGGTTCCTCTTGGAGCTACAAACCTTTCTGCTTCCTGCATTGTCTTGCGAGCCCAAAGAGGTCTTTTCTTTCCAATCACAATGTCTAGAGGCCCATCAGTAGGATCCAAAGGCTCAGCTGGATCAATATCTTCTTTAGGTTCTGTATCCTCCTTCAGATTCTCTGGGATATGGTCAACTTCCATATCTTGAGGAGGTTCTTCTTCATCGACATCCATAGGAGTGCCTTTGGACTTTCTATAAGCAACATCTTCCTCAAATGTGACGTCTCTACTAATCTTAATAGACTTACATTCACCAGGAATGTAGATCAGCCAGCTTTTGATGTCTACTTTGTAAGCCTACCACAAAATTCCCTTTCTTCCTAGAGGTTCTAGCTTTGTTCTCTTTTCCTTTGGAATGAACATGATGGACAACCAGGAATCCTCAAATGACTAACTTGGAACTGCTTGAGATGCTCTTCGAGGTTTATTCTCTAGATCTGTGGGACTCTATTGTTTTGAACATGGAAAATTTCATTAAAGGGAATTTATTAAGTCTTGATCATGGATCATAGCTTCCTTCCACAATAGACCTATTCTTCCTTTCAGCAATACCATTTTGTTGTGGATTATAGGGAACATTGAACTCCCTCTTAATCCCTGCTTCAATACAAAAGTCTCGAAAAGTGCCAGAAGTGTATTCTCCACCATTATCAGATCTCAATGCTTTGATCTTCTTCCCGGACAGATTTTCAATCTGCGCTTTGAATTCTCTGAATCTTACTAATACTTCTTCTGATTCTTTCGATCTCAAGAAATAAATCCAAGTCTTTCTAGAGTAATCATCAATGAAAATAATATAATACAAGAAACCACTAGACGATGCAATAGACATTGGACCACACAAATCAGAATGAATGAGATCAAGAATACATTTAGATCTACTTTCACTGGAATGAAACGTACCTTTTGTGTTCTTGCCTAGGACACATCCCTTGCATGTACCTTCATGTTCTTGATCGAATTTCGGAAGACCAGTGACCATCTTTTCCATGATAGGTAGAGCACGAAAGTGAATGTGAGCCAATCTTTGATGCCAAAGATCACACATGCTGATACTGTTATGCACAAGTGCTTGAAGAGGACGAGTGCACAGCTTGTAGAGACATTCATGTCTAACTCCAATCACTTGAGCAGTTTTGAAGTTGGAGTTTTTTGCCCATATAAGAACTTTCCCTTTAGAGAAGGCAACTTGATAGCCCTTGTCTTCTAATGCTGAAATTGAAACAAGGTTCCTCTTTATCCCTGGTACGAACAGTACATCATTCAACTCCAAAGAAATTCCAAAATCCAAGTGAAGAGTGGAATTTCCAATCCCTTTTACAGAATATCTAGCATCATCTCCAATAACAACTTGATCACTAGAGTTGCTTTCCATTAAGTTTGAAAGGTGACTTCTGAATCCGGTGATGTGCCTAGAAGCACCACTGTCAATCAACCAAGTGTTAGAGTCAGTAGAAACATTGCTAGACAAGGCTGAATAAAATAGATAATCACTGGAGTCCTTTTGTGGAGTGACTTCTTCAACATCTGTAGTGGCAACTTGAAGCTTAGGTCGTTGAGGGCACACCCTCGCAAAGTGACCATACTTATCACAACGAAAACATTGAATCTTGGACATGTCTCGTTTTCTTTTGAAGGTAGGAGCATCATCATTTCCATCTTCTCGATTCCTTTTGAAGAATCCTTTCTTAAAGCCTTTTCCTTTGTTTGATGAATGAGAGATAAGAACTTGTAATTCTTCATTCTTTGAGCTTTGACCAATCCCCCTTGCTGTTAGTCTTGACTCTTCTTGAATGCAATCAATCCTTAATCGATCAAACTTGGGGAGTTCGGATCTTGCACTGATTCCTTGGATGAATGCCTCCCATGAAAGCGGAAGACCATTGAGAGCAAGCATAGTCAGTTCTTTATCATCAATCATGTGTCCAATAGTGGAGAGCTGATCTTTTATCTTTGAAATCCTCATGAAGTATGTAATAACAGATTCTCCTTTCGCCATTTTCACATGATGAAGTTGTTGCTTTAGAGCAAGGGCACGACTAGTGTTGTTGATTTCGTACATCTCTTCCAAGGTTGTAAACATCTCTCTTGCTGTATCCAACTTGAAGATAATTGGTACAATATGATCTTTGACAGAATCAACCAATGCTTTCTTTGCCCTAGTGTCTTTCTTCCTCCATTGCAGCTTCTCTTCTTCTCCCTCAGGTTCGGGAACTTTTGTTTTCACAAACTCAGCCAAATCATTCTCTTCCAAGGTTAGCATGAACCTGAATCTCCATGATATGTAGTTCGAGATCCCTTCGAGTCTATCCTCGATCTTCAGACCGTTCACCATCTTGAGAAATTTGGAAGATAGACTGAAAAAAGAATAAGTGTTGCGAACTAAATCTGATCACGATCTTTTTCACACCCGCTCTGATACCATGTTAGTGTTTCTTAGATCAGATTAGATAATCAATTCACAAAAGAAATGCAACACATAAGACAATGAACACAGCAAGATACCCTAGGAAAACCCTCCTCTTGAGGGAGAAAAACCCAACAAATATATCTCTTATATATTGAAGGAATAAGAGCAGAAATCTGCTTGAACTCAGGCACAACACAATACCGAATTCGATACAATGAATAATAGCACCTCTCCTAGATGCAAAGATACAAATGAATATGTTTCTCCTTGAAATCAGTCTGCTGCTACAAAGTGATGATCTGCTGCTACAAGATGATGATTTGCTGATTAAGTATGAACTTCTTCTAAGACTGCGAATTCTGCTCTGCCAAAAGTACGAACTTGTTTATCTTCGAATTGTCTTCAATAACCAAAAGTAACCTTGTATATATATCTTCTTGGCACCTCTTCATTTAGGTCGGCCTTTATACAAATAATAATAAATGAATAAATATAACTTAAGTCGGCCAGTCAACAAGTAAATGATATAACTCTGAAATAGGTGACCCATACTCTAGTTGATATTTCAATATGAGACAGTGAACCGGTATTAACATCAACAGTTTAACATTAGTAGCTCCGCAAACCTATTCATAATAGAGTGATCTGGGATGAGGTTGAAGAGAACCAGAATCTCTACAAAGGTGTGAGTTGGAAACCATTTCTCTAAAGCAAGTTTTACAGACAATTTTTGGACGAGGAGGTCAGGAGGCTAATGCAAGTACTTAGAGCTTTTGAGGGAGTCACATCTTCACTTGTTGTAATGCTTAATTCTCTGTGATAGAGAGATATGAGGTGAAAGCCTTGTTCATCTCTGAGACTGAGATGAGGCGTCATGTTGAGAGACTCCATGACGACAAGTCCCAAGATCTAACTTCAGAAGAGCCCCAAGCACCCGCAGTATGGCTTAAGAGGGGGTGTTAGATATAAGCCACACCCGGACTGATGATGGGCTGGCCACCAGAGGCCAGTAGCTCAGTTGATAGAGCACTCCAGCAACAAATGGAAGGTCCCAGTGAATACTCTAAGCCAGTTCATGTGCGAGCTAAAGGAAATTCACCTTATGGTTGTAAAACACATATTGAGATATCTTCAAAGGCACTATTGGATACAATCTTCTTTTCAGAAATGAACAACTAGATCAACCTGGATACTTTGTTTCAAATTGGGCTGGGAGTGTAACCGATCAGAAAACAGTCTTCAGATGTTGCTTCAGTTTAGGATCGGCTATGATCTCTTGGATCTATAGAAAACAGTCTTCAGTGGCACAAAGCTCGACAGAAACTAAATACATTGCAGCTTTTATGAGGGCAAGAGAAGCAGTTTGGCTTCGTAAATTGCTTGTGTGACTCCTTGATCTAAGCACATTGAGATCCCCTACCATTATGAGACATGGTAGAAAGGAATGTGATCCAGTTGGAGTATGTTAGTGCAAATGATCAAACAGCAGACATTCTCACCACACCTCTCTCCCGAATCAAGGTAGAACACTACAGGAAAAAACTGGTATGGTTGAAATGTAATTTGATATTATGTTGAAATTCAAATTGTTTATAAGTTGTACTAATATATATAAAGATGTTTAAATGTGTAAACTCTTTTGTCATGTGTGTGACTCCATGACCTTATGGGCCTACTCCCCCTATGTACATTATTGAAAGGTGACGATCTTTCTAATAATGAACACTTGTATGTAACATTGTAAAGTGACGACTCTACAATGATAAACTATCATGATAGATATCATGTGACTTGATATCTGTGGACATGTCATGATAGTATCTCTTGGACACTTTGATGGATATCATGGGACTTGATGTCATTTGTAGATCATCATGATCCTTAAGAGATAATCATGGTGGATATTTATATCCGTGGATATGCCATGAATTATGGTAGACATCATGTGACTTGATGTCAGTGCACATACCATAATGAAGATATGTTATGAAGTATGTCATGTGACTTGACACTTTTTGAAGCATACCATATCTTTTGATATCATGAGTTAGGTGATATCACTTTTACCTGATGGAAGTTATCCTCCTTAGCCTAGAGGGAGTATTGAATAGTGAAGATGTGTTATGAAGAATGTCATGTGACTTCACACTTTCAGATGCATACCATATCTTCTGATATCACGAGTTAGGTGATATCACTTTTACTTAGTGGAAGTTATTTTCCTTAGCCTAGAGGGAGTATTGAAAAGAGAAGTATGTCATGAGACCTGACACCTTCAGAAGCATTTCATATCTTCTAATATCACAAGTTAGGTGATATCAATAAATACTTGATTGGAGTTCTCTTCCCTAGCTAAGAGGGAGTGTTGATGATTGGTAGCTTCGGTCAGAGATCATAATGATTGCACTCTTGCATTATCATTATTGATAACAAATCTCCTGTGCTAAGTATAATCTGCTTTCAATAAATCAAATACATATATATGTCTTGAACTATGATTTATGATTGATTGTCGGCTTTGTTAAAAGGGATAAAATTCAAGAGTCATATCAATCGAAAAGGTGTGTCTTTTCTCAACCATATATATGGGAGTCTTGATCTTCAAAGTAGAATATCGAAATCAATAAATGTTCTACTCTTGTAGATCGAATAACATTACAAAAACATAATCATTATTTAACAATAGAGAACAACACATTTGAATCAATTTCAATCAATCCAAGTGATCTTCAAGTCCAACATATAGATCCTCAAACAAATTTAATAATTAATAAATTTGCTCAACATTTTAGGAGCATCAACAAATTAGTAATGCTGGGAAGATCTCATTCTCCGAAACAAGGCATAAAGGAAAGCATTTAGACATACCAGTTGTCAGCATACCATAGGCAAGTTACTCTATCAAGTTCAAAAGGATAGATATGAATATCTAGGATGTCCAACTTACACATTTTCCAGGCACCAATGTTGATGAAGCATAATTACCAATGGAATACTATTGAAATGTTTCAAGGAAAGGTCCTGTTGATGCGGGTTTTGTGACCTAGACCAACATTAGAATAAAATACCCAATGAAGTATCCTACTCTCTCTTGAACAAAGTTTCCAATGTGCCAAGCTAAGTGATCACAATGTAGACTCCAAGGTTCCTCGTGTATATAGGATAGTCTCAATTGGTTTTGATGTGTTTTGTTGGTATTTCAAGGGGGGCTTACGCTCAATTAGTTGGTTCAATCCTTCTTACTTTTAAGGCTTTGGCAACAACTTTTCAACACTTCAAAATATGGATACGATTGTCTTACAAGTGCTGAAATCTTACTATTATCGATGTTGAAAATAAAATGAAAAAAGGATAAGGGCTTCAGAAAGTAAGCTGATTCTAAACTATTCCTAGGAATTCAAGAGACAAATGTTGGATGGTGAAATCAAAACCTATGTTTGTTTTGCCAAGTATAACTACAACTAGACAAAGATGGTGCAATCTTCCATGGGATTCACAAATAATATCGTATTACTCAAAGTCATTTTCAACTCGAACAATGAACATAAGCAATAGAGTTCAAGTTTGGCAATTAAAAGTTCAAACTAACCTTACACATCAAATTGAACATCATTCAATTTAAAAAAGGTATGAACAAACTTCATCATTATCAACACTATCAATCCTTCATTCATTTAAAATTGCAGAAAATAAATCTAATCTATTGAGGAAAAGTGAAACCATGCAGACTTTCAAATTGACAAATGCTCACAAAGGAGTCTAATCATTATTTTGATAGCATTATAGCAACAATCTCACAAGTCTCTCTGAACAAATGAAATGAGAAGGGTTTATATAGGCACCCTAATTACAAAGCAACGGCCCAGAATTATCTAAGATCAATGGCCAAGATTATTCTCAGAAACCCTAATTAAGAAAAGCATAACTAACTCCAATGACAGATGGCGCAAAGGAGATGAGCTACTTGGAGCATAAAGATGTTGACACCTTGCTAGCTCTTCAAGCAACCTAGACTCCAAAATGCAATTCCCTTTAGCTTGTTCTTTGGCTGCAAATGCAACGAACCTGGTCATTACTGAATTGAGTTCCTCCATTGATATGTTTGGCAAAATATCCAGTTGTACTCCCATTACATCCAAGGCTTCAATACACTAGGAAAAGTGTCTTCCCACTTACCCTCTTGCCGCTGAAAGCTGTTCATATAGATCAAGAGAGACAACATATCATCAGCGAACCCCAGGGACGCGTCGCCGCCCCTAGGCCCTAGTGTTCCCAGAACAGGGACATCCCGGAGACATGGGGATGGCGTTCCCACGTCTCTGGAGGCGCCACCATTTTGCTCCCCCGCCGCCGGAGATGCAAAAACGCACCGGCGTCTCCGAGACGCTGAGGGAGACACCTAGGCATCCCTCGAGCATCTAGGGGACGCCCAGGCGTCTCCCGCGGCGGACAATCATAAAGGCCCGGTTTTTTAAAAAAATAACTCATTTTTAAATTGTATTTTTGGTTTTATTCGAACCCTAAGGGCATGTGGGGCCCATCTACACTCTTCTATGCTATCAAAAGTCCCTCCTAACTTCATTTTTATTCACATTTGCATTTCTACTTGTCTGCTACAGCAAGAAGAAGAAGACTGAAGAGTTGAGGAAAGAGTGATTTGAGGAGTGAAAGGAGTGATTGCAAGTGAAAGAGGAGTGTCAAGGAGCAAGAAAAAGAAGAGGAGGAAGATTCTTCAGCTTGTTGAAGAGATTTTTCAAGCAAAAGGTAGGGTTTTTAACTGATTTTTTCTTTTATTTTCTGATTTTCAATGTTCATTGTTTTAGTTTTTTGAATTTTTTGATTTTCATTTCTAAATTCTAAGTTCTTGTTGTTTCATTTTCTTGTTTCATTTCTAATTCTTGTTGTTTCATTTTCTAAATTAGTTTAGATTTTGTTTTGTAATTTAAAATTTAAATATAGATGATATTTTTTTTATTTAAATTTTAAAAGTAGGGCATAGGCTGAAACTGTGTTTTTTGAAAAAAAAAATTCATTTTGTGAAATGCAGTGTCAAAATGAGCTCCCACAGTCATGAAATGAGTGAGGATGAGATGGAAACTCATTCTCATAATCCAAGCCAATCAGAGTATGAACCTGAGCATGAGGATGAGCACAATGAGGGTGGTGAACATGGGTCAAATCCAGAAGGGCAAACTAGTTCCATAGCTAGTGCACCAGTTGCTACTGATTGCCCCTCCCAGCTTTTGGCAGAGTGGGCTAGGGGTCCTTATGATCCCAAATCTCCTCTCAAACAATTTGCAACAAGAATAACAACCCCAATATCATCAGGTGGTGGTACAAGAAAATGGAAATGCAACATTTGTGGTGATGATTGGTTTGGGAGCATCACCAGAGTTAATGCACACTTCCTCTT
This sequence comes from Sequoiadendron giganteum, assembly GCA_007115665.2. Lineage (NCBI taxonomy): Eukaryota > Viridiplantae > Streptophyta > Pinopsida > Cupressales > Cupressaceae > Sequoiadendron > Sequoiadendron giganteum. The sequence goes on along the minus strand of CM021109.1, from coordinate 391,550,355 downwards.
TTGGCCAGGAAAAGGTGTGGGAGCATGTGATTTTTTGAAGGACCCTAAAAATCTGAAATAAAGAATTGAGTTCAACAAGATTTGGGGTGTTTCAGATGACGTGGGAATTCCTATGCCTACTACCTTGTCTGGTAGGCAACATATTCAGACTATTCAGCAGATTCAGGAGTAGCATATGCAGAGGCAGCCACATATTTCTACTCACACATCACATCAGAGAGCAGGAACATTGTCAGGGGCAGCCTCAGGACCTTCATCCACCTATAGTGCTATGGCTGAATCGCAACAGGGCAAGAGGAAATGCAAGATGCAAAATCAGCCTAACCCCATAGCTGATTTATTTAATGTGCACTAGAAGGATCAGATAGATGATTCCATTGGCAAGTTCTTTTTTGCCAATGGAATCCCATTTCATGTAGCTCGATCTCCTTATTATAAGGAGATGATGTCGATGGTGGCAAAGGGAGGACCATCATATGTGCCACCAGGTGAGCACAAATTGAGGACAACAATCTTGGATAACAACTATGCCAAGATCAATTCATTGATGGAGACGATGAGGGCATGTTGGGAGGATTCTAGATGCAGCATTGTTATGGATGGGTGGACGGACATTAGGCATCGTCCACTCATCAATGTCATAGTTACATGCTCAGATGGCCCATTCTTTCTCAGGGCGGTTGATTGTTCAGGGCATCGAAAAGATGTTGATTTTCAGTTTGCGATCCTTCGGGAAGCTATTGAGGAGATTGGGCCACAAAATGTGGTCCAAGTAGTGACAGATGCAGCACATGTGTGCAAAGCTGCAAGGAGGCTTATCGAGACAGCATACAGACATATTTGGTGGACTCCATGTTGTGTGCATGCCATGAACAATGCACTCAAGGACATGGCGAAGATAGAGTCGATTACAGGAGTGGTCAGCAATGCTAGAGATGTGCAGATGTATATCTACAACCACCACACTTCACATGCCATCTTCAGGAGCTTCGCGAAGGAGTTCTTGAAACCAGTTGAGACCCGATATGCATCCTATTTCATTCTTTTGGAGAGAATGATTGAGTTGCAAGAGCCACTGCAACTCATGGTTATGACACAAGAATGGAATCGATGGGATGGGGCCAGGACAGAGCAGGGGAAGAGGATGAAGGAGATAGTGAAGAGTGATGGATTTTGGAATGATGCAAAATATATTGTTGCCATCATTGAACCAGTTGTCCAAGTCATCAGATATGGGGATGGGGATGCACCTAACCTTGGAGAGGTGTATGAGTGCATTGATTCGATGCTTGGCCAGATGAGGGCAGTTGTGTGAGAGAAGGACCCCACTCTAGCATTCTAAAATGTTTACATTCAGCCTATTATTCAGCGCAGATGGGACAACCTAAACACTCCCTTGCACACGGCTGCTTATTCATTGAATCCGAAGTGGTACATGCCTAGGCCTGGTAGAGTTACACCAATTCAAGATGATGAGGTGAAGGAAGGGTTCTTCAAGTGCATTGATAGGATGTATGATGCTGAAGATGCTGGCAACATTCGCACTAAGTGGACAAAATTTGCTACTCTTAGGGGTTACAAGGCTACAGCAAAGGCGAATATAAGAACTATGGCACAAGAGGATCCGATTTTGTGGTGGACTTGTCATGGACCGAAATCACTGACTACCACACTAGCCATTCGTTTGTTGTCTCAGGTTTCTAGTTCTTCAACTTCTGAGAGGAACTGGTCTACTTATAGCTTCATCCACTCTCTTAAGAGGAACAGACTTACCTCTAGGAGAGCAGAGAAGCTAGTGGTTGTACATAGTGCCTTGCGTATCACTGACCGTAGGACACGTGTGTACAAGGAGAGCACAGCAACATGATGGGATGTAGAGCCAGAGGAGCCATCACAAATTGATGAGGATGAGGATGCTGCAGATTTAGGGCTGGTTGGTGTTCCTTTGGCAGATCTTGACTTTGGGGAGTCCAGTGGTTCCAATGATGAGGAGTTTGCCGACCTCCCAAGGGATGATTAGAGGCCTCCGTCTGCTTCACTACATTTTGGCATTTTGACTTTGTAGTTTGTACTTGTTTTGATATTCATATCATGCTACTCATTGTAATCATCTTTATGATCAGATATTTAAATTTTTGATATCATATATGATATGATATAATAGAAATCTTCCATTTGCTGATTCGACAATTGTTACATTGTAGTATTGAGTATTCTAATTTCAAATTTGAAAACTTCAATGTTCAATGGGTCATTCACTTCATTGTTAATGTTCAATGTTCAATGTTCAAGTATATTGTTATACATCTTTTCATAACTAGCATTTTAAGTACCATATGTATAGTATATAGTATATACTATATAGTATATACAATCCCCGCCCCCCCGCCGTCCCCAAATTGAGGCCCCTTTGTCCCCCTGTCCCGGAAACTTGTCCCCCCGTCCCCGACGCCGATGTAACTATGCATATCATCTAGCTAGTTTTCATTAATAGCTTCCATTTCTTTGAAGTAGACACTTTGCACATTTTCCTTCAAGTCTTCCAAGTTCAAACCATCTGCACTATTGGCCTCCATTCTTGTCAATCCTTCAAGTGAAGCAAGGATTTTGAACTGTATTTTCTAGTGTTCCACGGGGACGCATCCCCCCACAAAAAACCCCGCGTTTCCTAGAGGGGGACGTCTCGGAGACTTGGGGACTTGGGGGAAACGTCCCCCCACCAGGCCACCACCAACGCCACCATCCCACCACTAGTGTCGTTGTCTCCAAGACGCTGATAAGACTTTGAGGACGTTGGGGTGTCCTCAAGACGTCTAGGGGACTCCTACTTGTCTCCAAGATGTATAATTCTTATACTTATATATCTTTTTATAACGTTTTTTTCAAGTACTATATGTATTTCAACACCCTACTGCCCCCTCGCCGCCGTCCCCCTGCCATTCCCAAACTTAGGCCCCCCATCCCCACGTCTCGGAAACATGTCCCCTACCATCCCCCCGTCCCCGTCCCCGTCCCCAAAACCCCGTGGAACACTGGTATTTTCTAAAGAGAATTCTGCATACCAGCACATTCTTCTCTCATCTGATCATAAATTCTTTTTTTGGCCAGCAAGGAACAATACTATCTATTGAAGTCAAAAGAGGCTCCATCATCAATAACACTCTCCTGAATCAAGACTTGCATGGATATTTCCTTTAATGCTCTTAGGTGAGGTATCACCTTGTCTTCCATATTCTGAAAACCCTCCTAACTCTCTTCTATCAGGCGAATTTCAGTCACAAGCATAGCTGATTTGTCATAAGCTCGAACACACTTCTCCAAGAATTGATCCACCTACCTCGAGTTATTCTTGACCCATCTTCTAGTTGCTTGACTTGTAATTCTCATGGCTTCAAGATTGTCAAAAGATTCCTGAGAAAGGGAAGAAGGTGGAATGCAAGCCTCATTCTCTTGCCTGAATGGAGCTGTCATTTGTTGGATGACTTCTATTAATCTTAAATTCTCCACTTCTAATCTTTCTTTCTTCTCCTCTGTTTTGTCAATTTTTTCTTTAATAGCTCTTGAAGTATCAACTAGTTCATGGAAATCCTGCTCAATTGTGGTTGGCCCAATGTCAAGCATTGTAACTTCATAATCCATAGGAGTAATCTCATCCCTAGGCTTATCAATCTTTGGAACAGCCACCTGTACTATCCTAGATCCTGTATCATCCCTAGTGATTTGAGAATACTTCTAGGGTTCCTTTGGCACCTTGACTTTACCAATCCTTTCCAAGAAGTCTTGCATACTTTCGATTAGTTGAATCTCATCTACCGGCTTGGGCTTCTTCATTAAGCTTTCAGTCAACCAATCTGGTATAGTGGACAATTCCATCCCATCTTCCAGCTGAACATCATCATCTATCCCTTTTACGGCAGAAATTATCTCTTCTCCACCTTCTTCGTTGGCCTCCAAGATCTCAGTATCTCCCATGTCCTCAATCATGAGTGTGCCTTCTCCTTCCATACAATCTATGAAGGTTTGTTCTTGAAAAGGTTCCAACTATTCCACACTTTGAAATTCAGCTCCCTGTTCATGATCTGATCCATATTCAGGAATGGATGTTTCTTCTATCACTCTGATGCATGGTATGCTTGAAGATGATGGAGTTGTATCAATCCTTTGTTTCTTGAGCCCTGACTCTTGACTTGCCACTTCTTTCGCCTTTGCTTGAGGATCTTCATTCATTGCTTTTCTTTTGTTTGAATTTGGAAATTCACTTAGACCCTTGTTGAGTTCAGTCGCTTCACCTTGACTAGAGGGAACTCTTATGCTGTTTAGATGGGCGTAAGTAAGAGAGACACCTTCCTTTCTTAACTTGCTGATTTGGTGATCTACCCATTCCCTGGAACTAGCTATAATATCCTTCATCAACTCATTCAAATCTGTTAACTCAGGCTGCGTCCAATTTGACAACAAGATGGGTTCATTTTTCTCTTGTTCAAATTGAGGATGCAAATACTCTCCGTTATCTTTACTTGATCTGGAATGGGGAACAAGTCACACTTCCTCACAAGATCAACTGAAATCCTTGGCCACATCTTCTTTCATACTCCATACTCGTCCACCAAATTGGACCAATAGTCTTCTATTTGCATCACATGAAGTGACCTCTTTCCAAAAGCTCTCAAGTACGAATCAAAGTCCGACCTTGGCTTGTACATGCCCAACTTATAGAACTGCAGTTCTGATTTGACCGTCTTGGATGCTTGTAGTGAAGGACAAACTTCCAACATCTTCCCTATTATAATAGGAAAATGCACTCCTAGCTTATGTTCTTTCTTCTGAATGGAGTTCAAGTGAACTAATTGTCTAGTGACCTTAAGCAGGACCGCCTTATCCGTAGGGTACCTTGGGAGTTTGGATGGAGCTTCAGCAAATCCATGAATCCTTAAGTACGTGAAGGTTGGGAACTGAATAAACCATGACCCAAACTTTTCCAATAACGCCATAGCCTCACTAAATAACCTCTTCTGGATTCCTCCTTGAAGTAGCCGAGTGATGTACAGAAGAAATGCGTCATTGGTTATCTTGTAATTGTCCTTATGATGCAGCTGCAATTGAGGGTAACAATCATATACCTTTAACTAGTTTTTCTGAAGACCTACCTCTCCTTTACAAATCAATCCTTTGTACTTTGTGAGCTGAGCTAGGATGTACACCACATAGGAGCTCATGTAGAAAGTCTTTGTTTTCTCCAGATTTCTTAGTTAAATGTTAATGTTGTCACTTATCAACTTAGCCCAATTTATCATTTCCATTCCTAAGATGACTTCTTCTATGTATGGGAACATCCAAACCTCAAAGAATGCTCCTTGAGAAGTACCCATAACTATGTTTAGCATATGGATCATATCGTTGTATTCTTCTTTGAAATCAGTGCAAATCAACCTTTTGGGCAACTTGGAGCGATGTTTCTTTGGTTCCTTGACCCAATTAGTGTTGATTATATCCATGCAAGCCTCCTTCACTTGGTCAAACATTGCTTGTGATTCCTCTAGAGTCTTGATCAACATCTTGTGACAACGAGTAATGCCAAACACTTCTCTAACTGAATCCTTGGTGAAATAAGCCAAAGTTATCCCATTAGATGCTTTGATAGATCGTGCTTGTGAATCATATCTTTTGGCGCACTCAACTATCAATTCATTGCACTGTATTGCAAGTGGAAAGCCTACTGCTTGATGAAGTCCACATTTAATTATGTTTGCCGCTATGGGAGTAGGCATTTCATTTCCTAAGATGACTTCTTCTATGTATGGGAACATCCAAACCTCAAAGAATGCTCCTTGAGAAGTACCCATAACTATGTTTAGCATATGGATCATATCGTTGTATTCTTCTTTGAAATCAGTGCAAATCAACCTTTTGGGCAACTTGGAGCGATGTTTCTTTGGTTCCTTGACCCAATTAGTGTTGATTATATCCATGCAAGCCTCCTTCACTTGGTCAAACATTGCTTGTGATTCCTCTAGAGTCTTGATCAACATCTTGTGACAACGAGTAATGCCAAACACTTCTCTAACTGAATCCTTGGTGAAATAAGCCAAAGTTATCCCATTAGATGCTTTGATAGATCGTGCTTGTGAATCATATCTTTTGGCGCACTCAACTATCAATTCATTGCACTGTATTGCAAGTGGAAAGCCTACTGCTTGATGAAGTCCACATTTAATTATGTTTGCCGCTATGGGAGTAGGCATTTCATTTTGGGTGCCGAACATTCTTTTCTTATGCAGGATCACATTGGATTGCTTGAAGTTAGTGTCTCCAACCTTCTTCCATTTAGACGACAATTGGGATTCTAGATAAAATCCTTTGAGAACCTCCTTGACTTGGTTCTTTTGAACTCCTCCTCCTATATTCTTTGGTGAAGACATGGCGCCTGTAAGAAGCTGGAAGTTAGAAAGAAGGAATAAATTATAAATGAAGTGTTATGCTTAAAATCCTAAGGCTGAGAAAGTGCGCCAATGGTGAGATAAAGTGATTTAAAATTCCAGAATTTTAACTTGGCTGCAAGGATTGATTAGAAATTGAAAAAATCATGATTCATTCTACAATAAATGTAAGCAAAAGTAAATTATAATTATCAGTCCCTGTTCCTTCAAGAATATTCAAAGAAATTTTAAACTTTTAACTGGAATGTTCAAATCTGAATATGGAAATTAAATGCAGATCTGCAAACTTAAGATTTAAATTCTTATTTCTCTCCAAATTCGCAGCTTGTAAACCTGTAGAACCTTGAAGTTCTTGATCAAAGACCTGCAATCTTGAGAATGTATTCAACTTTCTGCTGGGAATGATTAATTTTGCAGCTCATGCAAAATTAAAAGAGGCACCTATGGCTGTTCCAGCTCCTCGAGATGAAATTAACCTGTGTTGAATGAAAAATAAGACTTTAAACACCTCCTTTTATAAGAAAAATCACTCCTTGTTGAAAGAATTCGACCCTCTTATTGATTGGATGTTAAATTAGAAAAAAGCAAGGTAAAACTCGTCTCTAAGATCTCCTTGATTTTTCCTGGGTGCACTTTTTGCCTTTCTCTTCTTTTTTGGCTTATTTGTGAAGTTTCTAAAAGAAACTTGAGTTAAATTTGCCTTAGCTTTCGAAAGATATGGCTTTGAGAAAATCGACCTTCATGTGGACATTTTCTATTTTGAACTGGATTTTTACTTCTCTCCTAGGTGTACTTCATGCCTTAGCCAAATTTGAACCTCCTCTAGGGAAAAATGCCATCCAACTGGATTTATTAATATTTCAAGTGGATTTCTCACCTTTGAATTTCTTGAGAACATCATTTGCCTTAGACAATTTCATCCACTTAGTCATATTCGCCCAACTAGAATTTTCTCTCATCAACTGGATTTTCTACTATTGGAGGTGGGTGAACTTCAACTGGATTCCAAATGATTCCTGGTGGATTCCTTCCCAATTGGATTTCTCAAGAACTTTACTGGATTTTCAACATGGGCGCACCTCATGGTTTGAGGAAGATTTCTTCATGCTTGGGCGAGCTTTATAGGTTTTCATGCCTTAGCATGTCCATTTCTGAAACCCTAACCTTGGAACCTTCCAAAAATAGAAATTTCTAAAAAATGAAAACGCAAAAAAGCAAAATTTCTAAAAATAGTAAGTCCCATATTGGTCCCAAAATGCCAAAAACGAAACTTTCGAAAAAGGAAAAAAGCAAAAAAGCAAGGTTGTCAGAATTCGCCCGTTGAACAGTCGTTTTTACTCCAACAACCCTTTCGGACCCTCCTGTGGCGTCATAAACCTCATTTGACCTCCCGAGCACTAACTTGACCTATCAACCATCTCAAATCTTGACGAATTTCATCACTGATCTATGCCTTGGGTTTGCCCACCCATCTCTGCTTTAAAAGAGACTCAAAGAAACTGAAGCCAACGCTAAAACCAACCTAACACTAAGACACCAGACAAGACAAAGAGGGGGTCCCCATTTGCAGTGGGGTGAGGTGTGATTAGGTCACAGCAGGTCCAAGTTGATATTCTAAGACCAATCAGCCCCTTGAATCTATTAACATCTCTAATGATCAACTTCATCCACTTAGGTAATCCTTAAATGCTCCTTGTCTTCTTTTAGTGAAGCAAATCATTAATCAGTGTATTGTGGGAACACGTCCTCAAGGTTTTTCCCACATTTCCCCATCCGGGGACTTTTGGCGGATAAAGCAAGAGGGAAGAACATCCCCTCCTTGTCCCTAATATTTGAATTTTTTGAGGAACATACCCAAGAAGTCTCCCCAAAATATGGACATTTCTTAGGACAGACCCCTACTACAAAAATGTTATGGTGATGGTCTGTCTTACCCAACATCCTTATGATGTCCCAGGGATGTTAGGATAATAGATTCAAAACTTGTTGGAAACTAGCCAAAATCACATGTCATTTTTGTGTGCACGGAGTAACTCACCAACTTACTCTCAAGCAAGTTAGCTCCTGTGACTCGTGGCAATTAACCACAAGTACTCACCAGTTCATGCCTGCAACTTAGCCAACAGTATGCATGCAGCCTACATGTGAAAACTTAGGAAAAACATAGGATTTCTTTCCTTTAAGCCCTCCACATCCTCCATTTTCACTCACACAACGATCATCTGCCTTTGAGCTCCTATGATGACATTTATGCGATTGTGTACAACTGATTTCAGCAATCTTCAAAGATCTTTCAGAATATTTTTTTCCCTAGATTTTGAAGTCTTTTAACAAATTTTTATACATTTCTAAATTCTTCCAAGCATTGTTGTCTTTAACATGTACATTCATGTTTGACATGTATTTACATTAATCTATGCTTGCTAGGGTTCAACAGAAATGAATCTTTTTTCTTCTCAATGCCAGGGTTTTGCAGCATAGAAATTTGTTTTTTAGTACCAGGGTTTTGCAGCATTGAAATTTGTATTTTTGGTTTTGCCAAAGCCATGGTTTTGCACTTTGTTTTTCAATGCTAGGGTTTGCAGCAACTAAATTTGTGTTTTTTCTTCAAAGCAAGATTTACACTTTGTATCAAATGGCGTGAAGACGTGGAAGTGGAAGACAAAGCACTCGCAACAACAATGTCATTTGAAAGAATGGCATGCCAAGATCAACCTCAGGATCAATCATTTGCAACTATTGTAGATTGACAATGAGTAGAAGCACCAATCACCCCAAATAACACCTTTCATGGAAAGTTGGCTGCAATGTCAAATCGTGTTTGAATGTTGAACCAGAGGTTGTACAACAGATGAATGCGGTCCTTACTTTGACAAAGCAAAAAAAATTAGAGAAGATGAGGGGTCAGCCGCAGCCCTTGCAGCAGTAATGAATTCCAATATGGGGTGACAATTAGAGGCAGAAACAATGATACAAATTGTGGGCTCCTCTTATGGTCGACAAATTTGCAGCACATCCAGTTCATCGAACTTCAACGGCATTCAATCGCAAGGATTCTTTGTTCCAAGAACATGACACATCCACGACCTTTGCTTGAAGGTGCGGCTTGGAACAAGGAGAAGCATGAGGAAACAAGGACAGCTTGTGCAAAATTGATGGTACTACAACAAACTTTCCTTCAAAGTGATGAAAGCACATATTGGGAAAATTTGATCACAACCTTGACCGTTGTAAGATAAGGGTTTAAGGCACTTAGTCCACATGACTTAAGTGGATCATTGCTTGAGAAAGCAATGGCAAATACAAAGAAGATTGTTGAAGAGTAAAAGATATATTGATGTAATAATGGACAACATATAAAATCAGATGGGCAGAAAGATGGAAGGTTTGGTCCATTGATGCCATTAACAAAGTAATAATGATGACAATTTGAGTCAAATGTTGGAGGAGCTTGCATTTCAAAATCATGTTCCTATCCCATGCAGTGAAAACACCATTTTTCTTTGCCTTGAGAACCACCCAACACATCACAAGCTCTTATATGGCAACTTCAAGCTTTGAGATAAAAGTATCCCACTTGAGAGTCTTACCTTGAAAAACCTGCCCATTCCTTTCCTTCCAAACATGCCAAATCAAAAGAGAGGGGCTTGTTATCCACAAACTAGAAAATAAGGCTTTCGGCTTTGAGGAAGACCAAACCTTAAAGAGTTGCAATCAAGAATCAAGCAAAATGACTGAAAATTCCAATTGATCACCAAGCCACTGCCAACCCCTTTGTGTGAAGGGGCAAGAAATAAAAAGATGATCATTTCATTCCTCAACGTGTTTACATAAAACACACCTAAAGAGGCCATTGAAACCTATTTTCTACAGTCTATCTCTAGTGAGCACTTTCCTTTTGATCGCAACCCATGCAAATGCATTTGCCAAGCAAGCAAGCCTTATGCCAACACTTGATAGCTAGCCAATCCTCATCCTTAGGTTGTTCCATGTGTGAGGTATACCGTATATCCTAACCTTACTGAGTAATCACCACTGGAAGAGCATGACCACCGCAACATATCTTCTTGCATTGACAAGTTCACCTTCCTAAGGGAAAGGATGCCCACAAGAGCATCAATCTACACCATAGGGGCTGCCAAGGAGGAAAGGGCTTTCCACCTACATAGTTTGATTCTTTCCACCAAAAACCCACATAATTTTCCACTTTGGATCCCCATTTTCACTGAAGCTCTTCTTTGATGTCTATTAAATACTGCCTATCCTTTAATGATTCATAACAATTCCAAGAATCATCCCCAAAAGTATCATGTCCCCGAAATAGCAATACCATAAAGACCAAGTGTTAAAATACAAATAAATTAATAAATAAAATAAATAGCAATATTAATATAAAATATAAAATAAATGTGTACCATATCAATATAAAAATATATAAATATGAAATAACAAATATAATAATAATATATAGGAAAATTATTGTTATTACATTCTAGTATTAAATAACTTAATATCAAAAATAATCATAAATAAATATTATAATCATTACACATCAAATATTGTAATACATTAGAATAAAATAATAATAAGATATTAGCAAATTGGTTTTATTATTATACTTTAATGTTAAAATATGTTCAATAAAACATCAAAATAAAATAATAAAATAAGTATATAATCTGACATATCATAATTATTAGTAATAATATATTATTTTCAAAAATAGATATTATTGTGATAATAAGCCTTTAAAGGCAGCAATTAAATCTAACAAAGGGATATATTTTATGAAAAGTCACCTCTTTCACCAAACAATACATTCCCATGAGTCACCTACCTTGAATGGTATAAATAGAAGGAAGGAAAATAAGGAAGAGGGAAAAAACATTGATAAATACGATCTGCAATTCAGAACAGCAGCAACAATGATTGTTATGCATTGGAATATAGAGTCATTTAATATATATATATATATAATTTAATAGGCATACAAGTATATATGCATAGATATAGATAAATTTTATAATAAATAATATGCAATGAATAAAGAATATATATGAATATGGAAAGAATAATTATATAAATACTAATGGATATAAGTAAAAGAATAATTATATATATGTATATGAAGTGTATATATATATATACAGGATTATGCAATAATGATATTTATAAGTAATGATGACTCTTTAATATAAACATAAGTAGATTATGTATATTTAAGAATTATCCTCATCCTATGATCAATTCAATATAAGGTTGAAGGAGGTGAGTAAGGAAACATGGAGAGATATAGCAACCCAGGTGATGTACTCACTTAGCAATAATATCTAGCATATTTTGAATATAAGAAACTAATATTGCTCATTTGATTATTGGTGCAATGTTTTCCTTTGACGTTATCAATATTATAATAGTTTTATGAATTGATGATGGTTTCTTTAGCATTATCATGACCATGAATGAAACTAAAGGATATGATATGACAGCATTTAGTTTCCATCATTGTTAATATTACATTGGATAGTATCATTGATTATAGACAAACTAAATATGATGAGAATTGGCATTGTTGTAGTAATATAGATCCATGTACTTTTTTGCATTATGTTACATTTTCATGCATCCATATAATACTCTCAAACATGATACAAGCATATAGATAATTCAATAGTAAATGCACAAGTGACTGTCCAAAGATTGTCTGCAATGTGTTTGTACCCTATTAGGATGGGGGAAGCATCTGCCAAATGGATTCACTAAAAACCCCACCTTCAGGACTATAGGCCCAAGGCATGGGTTTGGTCATGAAGGATGGGGGTCCCACCTGGGGTTCTGCCCTACATAGGCCCGAGACACGGGATTTACAATAGGAGGTGGTAGGTCGTAGGCCCTTGGCCCCTTAGGGTTTCCCTCCTCTCCTAATAGGGCCAGTGTTTTCCGAGGTACTGCCATATGTGGAGAATGCAGGTACTAAGTTGTTGGGAAAGGAGGATTGTGGTGAACAACCTCCCGTGCCTAACAAGAAGGCTTCAGGGCGGATCCACCCATGGCACTCCTCTTGCTTGTTAAATTGCATTTATGATTATGCTTATATTTTGGATATCTAGATATTAATGCTAACAGATATATGTGTATGTGGAAATGTTGTTAATATGGTGAATGCAGATTTCAAACCAATATTACTTCATTAAAAAGAACATTCATTTGGAAGGAAAAAACCCTAAACCTAATCAACAAATGAATTCTAGGGCAAACCGAATAAGGGACATTACAAAAAGTTTGCAATTTTTCCATTCTTAACTTCCCATGAGAGGTGATTAGTGATGATATATTGGAATCAAGACATGAAGTTCCATATGTAAGAACTCAGAGAGAGCATTGTTGTGGTGAAGATGCAATTATCAACCATGGAGTCCAAATATTTCATTCTTATGAGTTTGCACCAAAGAGAATCCCTGTCAAAATAAATATTCCATATCAACTTGGCACCCAATGCTTGGTTGTGGAGAGATATTCCCTTTAACCCTACCCAACACGCATCCTACGGTAGGCAAACAGTGTCCCGGACTTTAAGGGGAAACCATTTTTTATCTTCAAGTCCTTGCCAAACAAAATCACTCATGATTTTTTTCACCGTCTCAATGAGATTCTTTGGGGCTTCTAAGACAAACATAAGATAGATCAAAAGAGCAGCCAATACAAACTTGATCATCATGATCCTCCTAGCAAATGAGAGCCACTTCACCCTCCAAGAAGCAAGTCTTTCCTTGAATGATTCTACCATGGAATTCCATAGTGCAACTCCATAGACCCTAATGAAGAGTGGGACCCTCAAGTATTTACAGGGGAGACACCTACATTTGAAACCAAGTATGTCCACAATCCACCTTTGTAGCACATGGGGAGTTAAAGAAAAACCCCTCTAACTTTTTCACATTTATTTGTTGCCTAATCACAACCAAGTAAGAAGAGAGGATCCCCTTAATGTGCAAAGCTTCAACATTCCCCAAAGAGAATGGTGTCATCTATAGATTGTAAGTGTTTGAATGCCTCCATATCCTCAGTAGCAACAACACCTTTCCACAAACCCTTTCGTTGTGATTTGACAAGACATCTACCCAAAGCTTCTGCCATTAGTATGAAAACGTAAGGGGAGATGGGATCACCCTACCCCAATCCACCAATGGAGACACAAAAACCATCAAGACTAACAAGAACTGAGAAGTAAGGTGTGGCAATTAATTCACAAATGAGTTTCTGGCATTGAAAACTCAATACAAATTTCTCCAAAATCAACAAAAGAATCCTCCAATTAACCTTATCATAGGCTTTTTGATTTGTTGATTAAGATGTAATGTAGAATCTCAGGAGCAATAATTATCCCTTTCATTATTGCCCAATTCGAAACAAAACGACTTCGAGCCTACGAAATGATGTTGAGGAGAACCATTTTACCACCCCCTTGCCCATGAAGTGCCAACATTTTTGAAAGAAAGTGGCTAGGAAGCCGTTACGCCAAGGTACTTGATTTGGTTGCATTTGGAAAAGAGTCGCCTTGATTTCCTCCTCGGAGAAGGGGGTCATCAACATCAAATTGTCCTCAACAAAAACCCAACTAGGGATGTATCTCAGGAATTCCTTTTGATCAAATAATCTTGTGGCCTCATCACTACACAGCAGCTTCTAGAAAGATACAACTTCCTTCTTAATGTCTTCTTGTTTAGAAAGTAATACACCCTCTTGAGACTTAATAGACACAATTCTATTTTTGTTTCTCTTGGCCCTTGTGGAGTTATGAAAGAATTTTGTGTTCTTGTCATCATCTACCAAGTCTCCCTCAATTTCTATCTCTAGTAAATTTCTTTCTTGGCTTGAATGTCACAAAGCTCTACCAAAGGACTCTTCTCCTTAGAATAATGTTCTTGGAACTTACCCCTAGCAATCATTTCCTTGTTTGGAGCTTGAAGGTCCCCTTCAATTCTTTCCTTCTCTTGGAAAATATTTTTAAAGTTGTGTCTATTCCAAACCTTTAACTCGACTTTAAAAATATTTTTCAAGAGAAGGAAAGAATCGAAGGGGACCTTCAAGCTCCAAACTCAACTTTCAAAAAAATATGACTCAATAGAGGCCAAGAGGCATTTTTTAAGATGTAGACCCTCACATAAATACTAGATTCTCCAAATAAAAACTTGTTCATCAAGGTTCATTCCTATAGAGTTTTCAATTTGCTCCATAATAATACAATCCCAATACTGTACTAGGAGATTGTAAAGGCGAATCCACATAGGGATTTTTGAGATACAAAATGAAACAATATCAAAGTTGGAAGCCCATTCTTTCAAATATAGTCCAGCACTATCCATCATCCACAAGTGTCCACGCACTATCTTATCTCTAATCTCCCTAAGACATTTTGTAATTAAAAAAAAAAAAACCTTTAGGGAGAAATTTCAACAAAACTTTGTAACCCCATTTAGGTCGCACCTAATCCTCAATTTTTCCTTTGGTTGATCATGAACCACTAAACTTGCCAATTAACACCGAGTTCAACAATGCATCTTTTCTAGAGGCAACAAATGGGGATGTTGATGGAAATTTATTGGCTTAAATCATCCTTTTGCCAAATGGCTCGCTAATGTGTCTCAATTTGTTTGTTCCATCACCGAAACAAACGAGGAGACATAGTCTTCTTCTCCCAAGAGGGTGAGAAGGGACCCTAGATCAAGAAAACACATGGCTTCACGAAGCCTCCCTCTCCCCCCCCCAAGACGAAGTCTCCATAGAATCTTGAATGTAATCTTCATGGAGTCTTGTGTATCCAATGTTACCCCTTAAATTTTGATAGGCTTCTTAAGTTGTAACCAAAATATTTCCATGCTCTCATGGAATAACATTGCCAAGAACACTTATTAATAGGAAAATTTGGTAACACTAGAATAAGCTAACTTGTGGCCACCATTGTTTCCACTTGAACTAATCAAACCCTATACGCACAGTTTAAGCACTAGCAAATTTAATGATTGGAGAATCATATTCCATCGCAAACAACTTATACTTGGACAGTAGAAACTTGATCTAATTGACAACCATAAGTGGCATATGTAAGTCAGAGTTAAAATTCCACTTCTCCAATAGAGCCCAATACTTGTGCATAGAAGAGAAGAGTATGATCAAGAATCATTTTATGAAAGCAAGAAACCAAAGCCCCTCAATCTTGCAAAAGACACACAAGCAACAAAGAAAATATGCATGTATACATGTATGCATATGTATGTGTATGAATATATGCATGTGTGTGTGTGTATTAAAGGAACTTTCAAAACATGCATGGATTTGCATCTCGTAGTGGGAAATATGATCACTTGAATTAAGGTTAGTGTCTATCATGTCCCCTTCTCTAGCATAAGAATATTGAAGACCCTTTGCTTATTTTTATCAAATTTTCCCATAGGCTAATGGGGTGGTGAAAAAGGGAAATAATTAAATAATTAAATTTAAGTTATCAACAAGTAACATTGTGTTATTATTCAAAAAGACAACTTATAATTAATTATTTAAAAATATTGTTATAAGTGAATCATAAAGTGTCACTAGGCCCAAGGTCCTAAAAAGTGAGTGTTAAAAAAGACACTTTAATATTTTATAACTTTGAAGGATAAATAAAATAAAATATATATAATATTATATTATTTTTCCTCGAAAAAGTTATAAAAGGAGGATTGTTTTCAAAAAAAGGTTCTTGCTCATTTTATGAAATTCTTTTAAAGAACAAACATGAATTCTTCTTCATTGCTTGATGACGAAAACCCTTTGGCAATATGGGTTTGAGGAAGAAAAACCCTCCTAGCTATTTATGTGATTTCACCCAAAGATCACTAGAGTGTTGAATGATTGGCAGTTTTAAAATTTTGATTCAATGGAACTGTTTGTTTGATCTAATCTGAAGATTCATTTCCAGATTTTGCAATTGAATGGAGATTTACTTTTTGCTAGCATGTTTTATCAATGTTTTGGAGATTATTTGTTTTTGAATGCTAGCCACACCATTTACAAGTAATAAAACCCTTGTCCAGTTGTTCAACTGATTGTATTGCAGCACTTTGAGATTAAAGAGTAAGTCATACAATATAATATGGCTATACACTTTCTAGTTGCAGATTTCTCTAATTTAATGCTGATTTATTACTGAAAGGGGGGTTGCCATACAGTCTCATTGTTGGCTGTACAAGTTCTAACCAGCCACTCATTACTTTGCAGGAATCGCAGCATTGATTAGAGTGTTTGGGAGTCTGTACAGCAGTCATTTCAAACCCTACCGTACTGATTTTGATGGTTTGCAGCCACTGATATGTTTTAAACGAGCTCATGACATCCTTCGCTAGCCATACTTTTCTGGTAGAGCCCATACCATATGTGGGTTGTATTGCAGCCTGTTAGGGGATACTAAACTATGTTCCTCAGGGGAGAGTCCCCACCATTTTTGACACGTCTCCACACCAGAGATTTTGGGGACTCAGGGACACCTCAAAAAATCCCCCTACCATCACCAATCAAAAAAATATTTGGCCCTAACATCCCAGAAATGCAAGGACTTCTTGGGGATGACTATCCATCCCCAAGACAGTTGGGGACATCAATGACATTCCCTGACCATCCCAGGGACAACCAGCCGACCCCTTGCAATTACACTCATTTTTTATATTAAAAAAGAGGCCCAAAATATATTTTTTTAAATTAGATTGTTCTTTTGTGGGCCTCCACACCACCCTCAACACTAAATGAGAGATTTTGGTCTACAAAACAACAGATTGTTAAGCTCCTTTAAGGTTTATGACAGTCGCATATTGTTAGAGTTGATTTTGCAAGATTTGAAAGCAGTTTTTAGCCATTTCAGTTGGTAAAATAGCAGGGTTTTCAAGATAAAATCAAGCAAAACAATACCTGGGATTTCAAGCTCCATTTGTACCTCTCCAAGTGGTGTTTCAATCCCAAGATAGTGATTTTCTATCACTAAAAACAACAATTTTAACTTTTAAGTTGTTTTTGCAGACACAAAATTGGAGGTTTGCAACATATAATGGCAAATGTTTCACTCTTATTGAGGCAACCTCCTTTCCAATCTCAATACAAAGTCAAGAACATTTTATCACTTGTATCAACCACCACAATTCTAAGACCAAGGGAGATAGGCTCATTGACTGCACAAGTTTTTTGCATGTTCTCACATGGTAGCATATTTTTCTATGTTTTTTTTTTTTTTTAATTTGTAGTTGAAACTTGCAATCTTTGGGCATTTTGTTGTAAATGTTATGTATTAAAGATCTATAATGTATATGATGAATGTGTTATGATTTATCAATGTTATTATATAACTATTTGAAATTTCTTTATATTTTAAAATTTCCCTATTTTTAAATAGTCATCCTCTTTGTCATCCCCTAAAATGGCCTCCAAAAAATCCATCTCCGAAAAGCATCACCCTCATCCCCTATCATCCCCATCCCGAAAACTTTGTGGAACATAGGTAATAAATTGATAATAATTGTTTTTTCAGACTTGGTGCAACAGTATATTTTCTTGAGGTTTGCATCATTCAACTTATTTACATTTCTACAGTTTGCTTTCAATTGTTTGACAAAATGTCTTCTTTCAAGATAATAGATAACTGTTTGACATAATATTTGGTTTGATTATCGAAGTAAATAATTGCTTTCCTCACAAAATTGTAATAGTTAGACAGTTTACCGCCAATACTTTGATTATTATAGTTAAAGATCTTAGACAGTTCGTCATTGGATCCATGCTATCATTGTAAGAAGATTCTAGTCACTTTAACCGTAGGATCCATTTTATTTTCATATCATTACCCGCCAATTTAGCATGAGCCAAAATCTGATGATATAGTTTATCGTTTTGGCATTGATGTATTTCTTAATGTTATCTGTTAGTTTGGCATGATTGGAACTTGCATATTATTATCTGCCATTTTTGCATTGACTGATTCTATTGGTTTGATATTGTTATAATTTGGTTAGCTAGCCGCCAATAACTTGCTAGTTATTTTCATCGTCCTCATTCTAATCTCTGTATGCTCTCATATTGCCTGCATTGAAAACTTGGTAATCAAAAAGAACTAGGATTTGAGTTGATTGTGAAAAAAAGTTGGTGGATTTCAGCTAGCCGTCCTACCAAGGACATTAATGCCCAACAAACTTACAGCTGAGGAAAAGGAGAAGATGAAGAGTTAAAAAAATTGTGGCACCAATGGAAGGGAAAGTGAGAAAAAAACATCAGTTTAAGAATACAGATGCAGAATTAAACATATAAAGTAGTCTGCATTATTGCACAAAAAAGCTTCATAGCAATTAAAATGTGCATCCCAATAATAGTTCAGACTTGATTCTAAATTGACAATTACTTCAAAAATGCAATATCTATCACAAGTGAAACATTCAACATTTCAAGTCCAACAGATCATGGTCTGGTGTAAAGACAGAGTGATTGTTATGTTCAAGCCCCTCTAGACAAACAACCAATATTAAAGCTCCATATTAATGGGGGTGATCCTTGGAAGAGGTTAATTGCAACTCGCAGGTGAATATAGAGAAAAAGGAGCCCCTTGAACATGACATCTAAGCTTAATGTGTTCCAAGATTAATAGTGCATTCCAATGATGGTCAATCAGTGTTACAGTTTACAATATTTGACATACATGTGGCATATATAATATTCAGAAGAAAGGTCCTAATTTAAACATTTGATATTTCAACCATAAAATAAGGTTTTCATTTTCAGGATAAGTATGTTATAGATACCTTGTTGTGCTGCAAAGTTTTTCCAATGACTTCATATCACAGTCTTGGATGTCTAGAGCTTTTAACGCCATCAGCACACAAGCAAGGCCACAATCCCAACTACATAATTGTCTAACATGAGGAACCTGCATGTTGTTTCATTTTGTAAGAAATCCTGAGTATGTCTGGATGAAAAAAACAAAAATCTAAAGAAAGAAAGATTGCTAGGGAGCTCTAAGTTATAGCAATTTCTAGATGTCTATTTATAACCATCATCATTCATCCACAGATTAAGGAAAAAAATAATATAAGGTATAGAAGTCACCTTTACAAATCTAGAGCGAGGGACAGCAACACTCATGTCCATTAGAGGAGAATAAGAAGAATTCCACGTAGATGATTCTAAGAAAGAAGTAGCTGCCCATCCACCATTTTGCAAGAAAGAATATCCATTAGTCCTCTCTGGCAAGAAACGGGATGACCTAGCAATTGATGGTCGTCCTGCCACCGCTGCATCCATTTATATGGCCCAGGAGCAAAAAGCAGAGGCAACTCTGAATCAATCCTTTGTGGAATATTCAAAATTATAAATGTTGAGCCTGACAATCCCTTAGTCAAGCATATCAAGCATCATGCTTGACCTTCACCATTCTTAGCACATTCAAGTTTCAAGGGCCAGCACAATTTAACCATCCTGTACCAAGATTTTAACACACTTCAACAAAGTACAAATCAATTTAATCCACAACAAAAAAGGTAGTCGGGATAATTCTATTAACAAATTGACCTCGTAGCAATAAAACAAACAGAATTAGCAAAAACAAATCTGTAAATAAGGAACTAGGAGGAAAACACCCAAACCACCACTGATTTCATATATATACATATGCATGTCTTCTTTTACTTTATCATTTCCTTTTTGAGACAACTTTAACTTATGCAATTGACTCCTTACGAAGTTCTTTGAATATGCATAGTTTTAAAATCCACTTTTTAACTTTAATAAAACAAAGTGATTGCAGAACATGAACTGGGAGTTGCCACAGTAATAATAGACCTACCCTATCTATATATATGGTTGAATGCTGATGATGGACTCAATCTTCCCTACAAGAACTCGACAACCAACCATGGCCACCCACAACAGGAACTCCCAACTCATGGCAATTGACAATAAGGGGATATAGGATATACCATCACCAATCATTCACCTCACAGTTATAGATTTTAATTGGAAGTCCAGATGATCTCGGTCCGAGGGCTATGGCTTCTGGTGAGTGGGCTATACACTCAACACTTAACAATCTGTTAAATAATCCTGATTGTGATAACTCATGCATGACAACTGCTAAAACCGCAGATGGTAGACTTTAAAAAAAAATGCTATGGATTCTCCCAGGTTTGGCTAGGGCACGGTCCTGCAACCCCAGGTACCCTGTGGGTATGTCCTACATCATCTGAAACACACTTCCAATCCAGCTCTGGAACCCAATCCCATATGGTCCTGCACTGGGACCCAAAACCAAGGAGCTGTGTAACATAGGATAAATGTGATGAGCAGTCTGGTAAGTCGAATATGAACCTCAAGAAAGGAATGGAAGGCCTTGGGAACTAGGGATGGCTTACTGATTTTGGTCCTATAGTTGTATAGGTGTCTTGTTAGTTTATTGGGAGTGGAGAGGCAACTCACAAGATCACTGACAACTTCCACAAATGGTTCTGTGACAAGCCAATCTTGTTTTATGAGAATCTATTGCTTAACCATTTTGGTGACAAAAGGATGTTATTGCCTAGTAAGTGCTGGTCTGGAAGATGGATAATTATGATCTGAAAATCTGTCTTTTATGTATGTTTTTAAAATAATACTTGAAACTTATCTGCCGTTATTGTCAATTGTATTTTAGTGGTCTGCTGCTACAGTTGGAAACATGATGCTATTAACTTAGTAGTGATAGTAACTTTTGGATTGCTCAATAGTTGGCTATATTAAAATAGACTGTTGGAAACTTTTAAGAAAGTTAGACCATATAACATGGCTACCTTGTTGATTAGGCGGTTTAAAATTATCCAGCACATGGATAATTATGATTTGAAAATCTGTCTTTTATGTATGTTTCTAACGTGATATTTGAAAGTTACCTGCTAGTACTATCAATTGAATTTTACTGCTACAGTTGGAACATGATGTTAGTAACTTTGGAGATGGTGACTTTTGGATTGATCGTGATAGTTAGCAAATTTTTAATAGACTTTTGGAAACTTGTAAGAAAGTTACACCATTTACATGGCTACCTGGTTGATTAGGTGTTTTAAAATTTTGGTTTCCACAGTAATTTGGAAAATATTGTTAGGATTTCATGTATATAAAGATTTCATGTATATATATATATATATATATGACAAAGTTAGGATGAAGACACTTACTGTTTGCATGAGGTGCCATTTTTAATATTGATTTGACATATATGATATAATGTAATGTCCCCCTTTTAGATTTTTTAGAAATATCTGAATTTTGCTTTTGGTAATTTTCTGATTTCTGGAACAAGGTAAAAACTGAAACATCAAACTAAACTTGGAAATAATGCTGATCAATACTACCGAAGACTAGAAATCAATATATCAAACCTTCAAATTGCAAATGAATAGCAATTATGGAACCCAGGGATGCTCAATATGCTCAGATCCGAATTGTATGAGTCAAAATATATCAAATATAGTTGCTGGTTATGACTGATATAAACCATAGGTTGCAAAATACACTCAGAAATAATTAAAACAGCAATAAGGAAACTTCTGGAAAATGATTTTATTCAACTGTAGTGGCTAGAAACAAGATACAATGCTGATAAAATGATGCTAGAAAGATTAAGTCAGAATTACAACAATCTATTTCTCACTCACAAGGCCCCTTGCTGATCCAAACTAATAACTAATTTGCTTGACTGAAAATGATGAATCAAAGTACAGCTGCCACATGCCAAAGAAACTTTGTATGGTGGGTGAACAGAAAAAATGGCGGCTGAATATGACTAAAATAAAGTTGTAAAGGCAACAATAATGCTCCCACAAAGTAGATCGCCTAATATGAAAACATGGTTGGCTGGTATAGGGCTGCGGATGACTTGGCAGCTCGTAAAAGTCTACAACAACTAGAAAAATGATGCCTGAAAACCCCTCCAAGGTTAGCACTCCAAGTTCAATGGCTGCAAAGGTTGCCACAGCAGTCCACAAGGCTGGAAAGTTGCCCAAAATGTGCAGACCGCATCAAATGATGTGTAATCACCCCCACAAATGGCACAGATCTCCCCGGTAGGTTGACACCTCAAACTCAATAATATATCAGCAACAAATGATGATGAACAACTTGCAACTTATGTCAACAACTTCTGAAAAACCCTCTTCAATGTGACTCAACAATAATGATGAAATTCAGCAATTTAACAAGAAGCAATTAGCTACAAAATAGCAGCAAAAAGTGTGCAACCCCTGAAATCAGCAATAGATGTTGATGATATCTCCTCCTAGATGTAGTGCTCAAGATCTAGAGGTGAAATGATGGTGGAACATCAACAAATATTCAAAAAGTCGGAAATGAAACCCTACAAAATTACAAACACCAAATTCGCTTGCCAATCCAATCGCCCAAATCTGAAAATGTGCATGAAGCTTACCAAATTTAGCTTACATGCAATTCCTAGGTGAAATTGCCCCAAGGGAGATGAGGGTTTTCATCCCCATATCTGTTGATAGAAATCCATGAGAGTCTTCATCCTCCAAGACCTCCAAAAAGCCAAGGTTTTTTGTCCTCAATTGTGAAATTGAACAAAATGTTCAAATTCTGGAAAAGCTGGATTACAAAATGAAGACAAGATAATCCCAAAATGAATTCAAGCACCACCTTATAAAGCTCTCTAATTCGGGTCCTTGAATTGAAAATTCCCTCCAAAGTATTTAAAAATAATTTTTATTATTAAGTGTTTAAAAAAACTTTTATTTTAAATATAATAATAGTATTAAGTTGCCCTTTAAATTAGAAACTACCGGCCCAGCATAAAATAATAATATTAATCATTTCCCTTGCTTTATCCTTTAGCCTACAGAAAATAAGAATAAGCTAGAGGTCTTCTCCATGTCTCTAATTCTGAAAGTGAGACATGACATATAACATTGAATTATCAATTATCTTAACATGATTATGTTATCAAATAAAATGTGTTTGAAGTTTTGTATTTTTTTAAATTGAAATACATATATATATATATATATATAGTTAAGTTGTACCATACCAAACCCAAGGAAAAAGTTTGTTGCATTGGCAAACCCAAACCTTTATCCAATCTCATACCCAAACCAGCAACTTGGCATTTGTCCAAGCATAGCAGACATTTGTCTTGACCTTTCAAATTTTCCCTAAGGTTCTAGACATTCATCTGGAAAAGTTTGATGAAATGTCCCACCTCTTCTTCCAAAGTCTTCTTTAATGCCTTCCAACATTTAACTAGCTAATTCCAACCCCCATACACAACTGGGCATGTGCATCATTGAAGCTCAGTTTTTTCTCACACCAAGTTCAAACATTTAGAGGTGCTACCAAGAGGAAGTAAACGGATTCATGGAGACTTTGATATGCTCCCCTAACAAATTGACTAACACTAACAATTCCTAGTTGTTGAAGTTGGGAAAAATCAACTCTGCAACTCCCAAGGATCACATACAGTTAAACACCTATCACCAAAAGAGAGAATAGCAAAGCTATGGAGGCCAAGGGCTATTGATCCAAAAAAGCATGAATCATTATGAATGTGCATCTTAATGATTATACAATAAGGAATCCTTATAAAAGGATAATAAACCTAGGCATCTTAATGATTATACAATAAGGAATCCTTATAAAAGGATAATAAACCTAGAAACCCTAGGTGAGGATAAAACAAGATCATGACATGTGTCCTCATCCTATGACATGAGACATAAAAAGAACATGACCTAAGTAAGCTTAAGTAATTAGAGGAAAAGGGACCTAATAATTAAACAAATATTTAATTAGAAAATACCTTTTACTCTAACACCTCTCCTTAAGTGAAACTTAGGGAGAAGCTCAAACCTCTAAAGATGAATGCATGATGCATTTATAGGGAAAAATCGTGAGTTATTTGACTCTTTTTTTCGATTTTTTTTGTGTTTAGCGTTTTTGATGTATCTGGCAAGTTTTTGCCTGTAATGCCCCGCCACGCAACCCTAGAGGAAGTTTCAACTCACAATAAAAGCGTACTAATTTTTTTTTATTAAAGTGAACTAAACATACAAGATATAGTATCAGAATATCCAAAAACACAAATCAATGCAAAACAAGGACACACTGTCCAGTCCAGAAAGCAAAACAGAGGGGTGTTACATTCTCCCCCCCAAGGATTAGGCTTACTCCTGGAAGCCTGCAAACAAGTAGGGATCTAACTCCCTCAAACAAGCTACATCAAATCAAAACCTCGACCCCTAAAGACGAGTATCCTGCACTGCACGACCAACTCCAGAAGTGTTCTGATGCGGACAGCTCCTAGCAAGGTGGCCCTGTTGACCACAAGAGTAACACCCAGTGTTACGATCAAACCCATTGCCTCCTATCGGTGCAGTAGACTGCTACATACTACCCCAATCAGCCACAAACTGTGAACTTTGGGTTGGTTGTACCTGACGATTGCGCTTATTGCGTCACCAGTTCCGGTTCCTTCTAGGCGAAGAACCACCATCATCCTGGTACGTCTGAGAGTCCTTACGCTTTCCAAGCGCACTCTCCAGCTGCCCACAATTAGTAGGCCCCTACTGAGTCATCGATGATCCAACTCCCTTAGTCTGACCCCATCGTGCACTAGACCCAGCTCCAGAACCACTACCAATATGTACACCTGTATGGCCTCCTAGTGCCATAGCTAAGTTCTCCTCAACTAGCCGTGCCTTCTCCACAGCTATCTCCATAAATTTGGGTTCAAAGACCCTCACACTACCACTAATATGAGCATTCAAGCCCCTGACGAAATGTTGCACGAGCATCCCCTCGTCATCTCCTATTCCTGCGAACTATTTAAGTTCGTAGAAACGTCTCTCATACTAATCCACAGTCAAGGCTAACTGCAGTAGGGCATGGAACTCATCGCCCCTACACTGACGTCAATGGTCATAAACAAAGCGGGCTCTGAACCGCTCAAGGAATATCTCCCAGGACATAGTACTCATATCAATGTGGAGCTTCTGCTCCTCCAGTCTCCACCAAGTGGCCGCAAACCCCTGCAGGTGCATAACAGCGCACCGCGCTTTAGTACTACTATTGAACGGATGCATCGAAAAGCATCGATCAAGACTTATCAGCCAAGTCTCGGCCTCTAAACCGGTGCCTACTCCGTCAAACCAAGGTGGTTGTGACCGAATCAAATCTCTCATATAGGAAGAGGCTAACATCTCTGACTGTGTCGCAACTGTCCTCACACCAGGATTAACCTCTGGCACTGCCTGTCTCGGACCTAAGAGTGCCAAAGCCTCCTCAAAAGCTCTACGTGCAGCTTCGATCCCTGGAGGATCTAGCTGTCCACCACCGCCTCCTGGGCCGTTCAGTGAGGCCTATTGTTCCTCTTGATCTGGTATAAGCGTAACATGAGGCGGCGAGTCATGTTGACTCCCCTCACGACCGCCTACCCGACCACATCCTCATCCTCTGCCTCGTTCGCGTCTGGGAGGCATACTCCTACATAGACACAAAAAGGTATTAGACAAGGTACCCTTGGAAACCTATGCAACTAAGCTTAATGGGTACATCATAATCCCAGAGCACCCAGTGTTTAAACCTAGGCTCTGATACCATGTGTAATGCCCCACCACGCAACCCTAGAGAAAGTATCAACTCACAATAAAAGCGTACTAATCTTTTTTTATTAAAGTGAATTAAACATACAAGATATAGTATCAGAATATCCAAAAACACAAATCAAAGCATAACGGAGGGGTGTTGGGCCCATAACCCACAGGTCCCAGGATCGAAACCTGGCTCTGATACCATGTGTAATGCCTCGTCACGCAACCCTAGAGGAAGTTTCAACTCACAACAAAAGCGTACTAATTTTTTTTTATTAAAGTGAATTAAACATACAAGATATAGTATCAGAATATCCAAAAACACAAATCAAAGCAAAACAAGGACACGCTGTCCAGTCCAGAAAGCAAAACAGAGGGGTGTTACATTGCCACTAACTCGTTGAGTTTCTAGCGAAAAATCAACGATTTTTCACCAGAAACTCGACGAGTCTACTCAATGAGTAAACATTTAAAAACTTGCCAAAAACTCAACGAGTCTACCAACTATGCTTCCAACGTTGTTCACTTATTGGGGGGTATAGGTTGCACAACACTCATGGAAAATGGCGAATGTGGATGATACCAACAAAGTAAAATAAAAAATGGGAAAATCTCCAAGAGGGAAGTTGACTCAGCCACACGTGGGTGTTGTGACCAATCATGCAATGGACAATTGTTTCAATGAGAGGAGGATCAACCTCAGCTAAGTATTGGAAGAGAAGATCCCAATCATTGATTTAAATAGCAAACCTGGTCCACACAAATTAAAGACAAAGAGGCTATTTAAGGTAGCCCAATGATGGAGGGGAAAAAAGAAGAGACAGTACCATATACAATGCATGGAGAGAGAAAATAGACACAATCAATAGAAAAAAATGATATAAAGATACATCAGAGAGCAAATAGTAGCATTAGAATGTACGAACATGTGTATTATAAATGTTAAAGAGGCTAGAAAGAATTGGTCAAATATATAGAGAAAATAGATAGCCATGTAAAAAGTAGTTATAAGAAAAATATTTTAGGTAAATAATGTGAAATATTCTCTCTCTATTTTTTTGATTTTTAAACCAAACATTTACAATAGAATCAATCACCCGTAAGGTTAGCATAACCAAAACATACATGAAAGAACTTTAACCAAGAATGCGCCCTAAAACCACTTAAGGAGGAGGGGCGAGCATATGGTTAGAGGATCCCTAGGATCTACTGAATCAACAAGTACGAGATTATATTGAAAGAGAAATATTAAACTCGACACCAAGGATGTGCACTCAAAATCCCTTTGCAGGCGAGGTGCTAACATATGGTGGAGTACTACTGCTGAATTGAAATAACAACAAGGCGGATAACCAACCAATGAACTTTCCACGCTACCACCAAACAGTGGGGGGAAAAGATTATGACATTAAGACTTCTTCTGCTACGGCAAGCATCCACTGAAACGTGGGAATTCTCCACTTGAAGTGGGTATGAAGAGGTTACAAACAGATTGTCCTCACTGGCGGTAAACCATCCAGGGGTGCTTAGTGTGAAATTAATTAAATAGAGCAGCGATAATAAAACTAAAACAGTACTACTGTTAGCAGCTTGTACAAAAGAGAAGGCTGCAATTTACAATGCCAATTTCACCAATATTCAAGCACCTTGTTATACATTATCTCTCTGTTAGAATATAACGAGAAAAGAAGGAGAAAGATAGAAAACAGCAATTGATTTTAATTCTGATTAGCGAACTGTAATTCTGGAAATGTATATCAGCAACTACAGAAAATCGTAAATTGCTCACAACTCAATCAAAGTACCTCCGATGTGCGTGAAGTCAAAAGCATAGATCAATTGGGAGATAGGCGCCCCTGTTGAGACACAGAAAACAGCTCCAAACACCTGCAATAATTAATGGCACACTTCCCAATGCAATGCTGAAAAGTACGGCCCTTGAGAGGGGCGATTTTTCATTATAAAAATGCACACTCCAAAATAAAATCTGAAATTGCTTGGAGATGGTCGCCTAAACCTTAGGAATCTTATTATCAAATGCCCAGAACAATACAAAATTCGTACATTCAACCATGAGCAAAAACAACATTCATCTGTATGCAAACAGCAACTGTAAAACTAGAAAATACATCAAATTTTCACCTTGAAACACAATTTGCTAGTCTGGATGAGAAGCAGCAATAATTCAACTAGGTGTTGTATTGCAAACACGAAATTGAAAGGAAGAACTAGGAGGTCAGCATTCCTCGAAGTATAAAATGATAAATCATTTTGACAGCATAACTTTAGCAAAATAATGGATGTCTCAATGTTGGAGCCAAGCCTCACTTTTAAAGGAAGATAAGAGACTGTTCCAATCCTCCAAGAAGGTACGCCAAAAGCCAAGCCTTTTCAAATTTCCAAAAAGAATTATAATTCTTTCTCAAAAATACGCCCCACTTAAGACAAAGAAGAATTAATAAAACACTTTAAATTTTCTTCATGAGGCGCCACCCTTGAAGTCCCCTTTTTAAAAATAACTTAAGTTAATACCTTAAGCCAAGGGGTCAACTGCAAATTAGAATAATTTGCCTTTTTAATGAAGAGGTTCATTAAAATGATATTTTTAAATGACCAAGGCTTAATACTGAAAACTACTTCCAATGACGTGATGAACTGAAGGCTGACAACTGCTAACTGCCAAAAATAGTATTTACTATAAATAGTAAATAATGAGGAATGAACACAATTCTTCCAAAACTGGAACCCTTTGAAACACCTCAACGAGCCTACAGGATTCCGGAATAGGCTGATGAGCCACTGATAGGATTACTGCCAAAAGGGAAACATTACAGTTTGCCCCCCTCGAATTTGCTTGTCCTCAAGCAACTGCAAAGCTGGATGCTGCAAAATTTGTTCACCTTCCCAAGTAGCATCTTCAATAGGCAAATTTTTCCATCTTACCAAATACTCCTTGATTGTTCGCCTCCTCAAGGACCGCTCCCTACTGTCAAGGATCTCTTCCGGAAGCAACACCAACTGCCCTTCTTCGTCTAAAGGAGGTAATTCTGAAGTAGCTACCACATTGTGCCCAAGTGCCTTCTTGAGGCGGGAAACATGAAAGACATTGTGAACTTTGTTGTCCGCTGGAAGTTCCAACTCATATGCCACTTCACCAATCCTCTTGGTGACTCTAAACAGACCATAGAAACGTGGCTTCAATTTTTCTGCACCACTCTTTTTGAGAGAAGACTGCCTGTAGGGCTGAAGTCTCAGATAAACCATGTCTCCTACCTCAAATGAACGTTCAATACGCTGCTGATCAGCGTACAACTTCTGCTGATTTTGGGCTTGCTGCAGATTTTCTTTTAGTGACTTTAAGATGTCTTGATTGTGCTGAAGCATATCTCTTGCTTGGGGAGCTCTACTATCACCAAACACCAAGTCTACAAAGTTAGGAGCATCATACCCATAGAGTGCCATAAAATGAGACATCTTAGTTGACATGTGATAAGAAGAGTTGTAACAAATCTCTCCCAAATGAAGCCACTTAACCCAAGCCCTTTGCTGCCCTAAAACATAATTTCTAAGGTAGCCTTCTAACCACTTATTGACAATCTCTGGTTGCCCATCCGTTTGCGGGTGATAACTAGTGCTTGGAGTGAGCACTGTACCACTCAATCTGAAAATTTCTTGCCAAAACACACTTAGGAACTTGCTGTCCCTGTCACTGACAATGGTCTTAGGCAAACCATGCAAACGGAAAACTTCTCTAAAGAATAACTCAGCTACTTGAGCTGCTGTAAATGCAGTAGTGATAGCATAAAAATGAGCATATTTGGTTAATCTATCCACCACAACATAAATGCAATCACGGCCTTGCACCTTGGGTAACCCGGTGATAAAGTCCATAGCAATACTTTCTCATTTCTGATTTGGAATAGGCAAGGGCTGCAACAAACCAGCAGGAAAAGAATGTTCATTTTTATTCCTTTGACATGTAGGACATTCCCTTATGTAGTTCATGACTTCTTCCTTCATTCCCTTCCAAGCAAACCTTTCTCTTATCTGCTTGTAAGTCTTGAACATACCTTGATGACCAGCAAGAGGAACATCATGAAATGACTGAAAAATCTTCCTCTTAAGCTTGGATTCGGGTACCAAAAAGATTCTACCCTTATACATAATCAAATCACCAACTAAGTTATACCTTTCATCAACCAAATGGCCTTCTATAATGCTGGTAGTAAACTGATTTTTTGCATAATCAGCAGCAATCAACTCTCTCCAATCTGCTGAAATCTCACAAAGTGACTGCAACTGAGGCCTTTTGGAAGAAGCATCCGCAACTACATTGTTTTTCCCCTTAACATACTCCATATCAGAGTCATAAGCCTGAAGCTTGCTTACCCATTTCTATTGCCTTTCATTCAAATCCTTTTGCCGCATAAAATGTTTAAGACTATTATGATCAGTCTTAACAACAAATTTACTTCCCACCAAGTATTGGCAAAATTTGGGCAAAGCATGCATGATGGCAAGCATCTCTTTGTCATAGATCGAGTATAATTTTTTTGCTCCTCTCAATTTTCTGCTCTCAAAGACAATAAGATGTTTGTCTTGCATAAGAACAGCTCCAACTCCTTCTCCTGAAGCATCACATTGTAATTCAAAAGGCTTTTTAAAATCAGGCAAAGCCAAGACTGGACACGAACTCATAATTTGTTTGAACTTATCAAACACTCCTTGTGCTTTATCTATCCATAGGAAACCTCCCTTTTTGGTGAGATCTGTAAGAGGTGTTGCCATGTGAGAATACCCCTTGACAAATCTTCTATAAAACCCACATAAGCCCAAAAATCCCTTCAAGTGAGTCAGATTTTTTGGAGGTGGCCAATCAACAATGGCTCTAATCTTTTCAGGATCAACTTTGACCCCTTTAGAACTGATAATGTGGCCAAGATAGAGAAGCTCAGTCATCCCAAACTCACATTTAGATTCTTTAGCAAACATGCATTCAGCCTCCAGAATGCTAAGCACTTCCTCCAAGTGTTGAAGGTGCTCCTCCCAAGACTTACTGAAAACAAGAATGTCGTCAAAGAAGATAAGCACAAACTTCCTCAGCTGTTGCCTAAAAGTCTTATTCATACATGATTGAAATGTTGCTGGAGCGTTAGTCAAACTGAAAGGCATGACAAGGAACTCAAAGTGCCCATAGTGACATCTGAAAGCCGTTTTCTCGATATCCCCTTCTCTCATTCTGATTTGATGGTAACCAGATCAAAGATCAATCTTTGAAAAGAACATAGCCCCATGGAGCTCATCAATAAGCTCATCTATCCTAGGAATAGGATATCTATTCTTGATGGTTTTTTGATTCAATGCACGATAATCAACACACATCCGCATTGTACCATCTTTCTTTTTTACTAATACCACTGCTGAAGCAAATGGGCTTTTGCTTGGTCTAATAAACCCTACCTCAAGAAGTTCTTTGATAGTCTTTTCTATCTCATCCTTCTGTTTCTTTGGGTAGCGGTAAGGAGTAGTGATGACTGGTTTGGCACCTTCTTCTAATTCAATCACATGCTCACACCCTCTTTCAAGTGGTCTTCCTGAAAGTAAGTCACCAAAAACCTTGCTCTTTTTAGAAAGAAGAGCTTGTATATCAAGCAGATATTGTCTTTTTTCTACAACCGGATCAGCTGGTAGGATCATACGCTCTGCTGCCCACTCAACTTAATCATGATGGATCAGCCTCTCCATTCGTTTCAAGGACACAATCCGTGGACCTCCATTGGACATGCCTCTCAAAACCACCTTCTTCCCATCAACTTGGAATTTCAATTCCATAGTTTGCAGATTCAAAGTGATCTCTCCAAGAGATCGCAGCCATTGTATTCCCAAAATAGCATCAGTATCACCAATGCCTACCACATAGAAGTCATCCTTCACCTCATAATTCCCCAATTGCATAGAGAGATTAGGAATTTTCTTGGTGCAAGATATGGTAAAGCCATCTGCTACCATTACTTTGAATCCTTCAAAATCTTCAGTCTTCAATCCTCTTTTGGTAACTAGGCCTTCATCAATAAAATTGTGAGTTGCTCTTGTATCAATTAGAGCAACAATCCTTTGAGAGCTAACCACTCCACGTACTCGAAAGGATTCGTTCTTTTGGAAACTAGATAGTTGGGCAAAAGCACTACCATCTCCAACTTCTGGTTCCTCTTTTGGAGCTTCTTCTTCCTCATCACTTGTTGTTTCATACTGCTGATCCAT
Source organism: Sequoiadendron giganteum (assembly GCA_007115665.2). Classification (NCBI taxonomy): domain Eukaryota; kingdom Viridiplantae; phylum Streptophyta; class Pinopsida; order Cupressales; family Cupressaceae; genus Sequoiadendron; species Sequoiadendron giganteum. Next base: position 391,518,014 of record CM021109.1, on the reverse strand, counting down.
AATTAGAATAGCCCTCCATTTGTTGAACTTTACCTTTCCCAAAAGAACGGTGACCCCTTGTCCAAAGTTCACAACAAGTATAACAAACTCCCTCTTTTCTGAGTTGATCACGGAGTTCATCAGATATTCTTTGTGGATACTTGTTGGGCTGATTAGGAGTGAACTTCTTCATATTCTTTTTGAATGGTTTAGACTGAAATTTTGGCCTTGGAGCGGCCAACTCCATGCTCCTTGCTTTCTTGATTGCTTCATCCAATGATGGTGGATCAAAGGCTTTGACCCATCCTTTCAAAGGCTCCATCAAACCTTCCACAAATAGAACCACAAGTCTTCTTTCAGTAATGTTAGGCACCATTACCGACAGCCTTTGAAAATCAGCAACATAGGTATCTAAAGATCCGTGTTGTTTCAATTGTGCCAATTCTCGGAAACTCAACTCAGGATCTCTAGTATCAAATCTTTCAATTAATTTATTGGTACACTCTTCATAGGTATGAATGAGGTTATGGCCAAGAGTAACCAAACCGTGAGTCCACCATTCGTGAGCCACTCCATCCAAGTGTAATGTGGCAAACTTAATTGCATCCTCCTCTGGCATTGGTCTAAGTGAGAGATAGTTATCGAATTTCTGCACCCATGCTCTAGCTGCACACTTATTACCTCCATCAAAGTGGTCCAAGGTAATCTTACCCAAAGCTTGTTGAAAATCATTCCTATGGTTCATAGGAGGACGTTGTTCATTCCTTCCACCATGCCTTCTACTTCTTTGATTCATGAATTGATCAAAGGTCCATGCATCTCTCATATCAGGGGGTAAAGAGATGTACTCCATATAGGCTTGCCTAGCATCATCCGCAAAAGGTACTCCAATTTCAGGTTGTTGTTCATCTCTCAGAGTGAATGTAGGGAGGAGAGGTCTAGATGAAGATCCTCTTGTATTTGTAACATGTTGTCCAACAGTTCTATCCCTTCCATTAACTGCTGAAGCATTATGACCACCGGGAACATAAGTTCCATTAACACCACTATTACTGTTGTTTTCACCAGCATGATTTGGTTGGGGCTGAATATTATTTGGTTGGGGCTGAATATTATTTTGAGTAGTTTGCTGATCCAATTTATCCAGCAAACGTGCCATCATCTCTAACATGTTATCAAACTTCTTTTCTGCTTGTGCATCTTTTTCTTCCATCGAAAGACGGGACTCATCTGACATTCTCTCAACTGTTTTACTCATTTCCCTCAAAGCTTCTAACAAAGTATCTGCTTCTGGCACTGGTGGAAACTGTAACTGAGATCTGGCCTGAGTTCTGATGAAGTATCTGGTTGCTCTGTCACTCATCTGTCAACTGAAAGACTAGTAGACACAGGATGACAGGAACTTCTGCTCTGATACCACTAAAATATTCTCTCTCAATTTTTTTGATTTTTAAACCAAACATTTACAATAGAATCAATCACCCATTAAGGTTAGCATAACCAAAACGTACATGAAAGAACTCTAACCAAGAATGCGCCCTAAAACCACTTAAGGAGGAGGGGAAAGCATATGGTCAGAGGATCCCTAGGATCTACTGAATCAACAAATACGAGATTATACTGAAAGAGAAATATTAAACTCGACACCAAGGATGTGCACTCAAAATCCCTTTGCAGGCAAGGTGCTAACATATGGTGGATTACTACTGTTGAATTGAAATAACAAGAAGGTGGATAACCAGCCAATGAACTTTCCACGCTACCACCAAACAGTGGGGGGAAAAGATTACAACATTAAGACTTCTTCTGCTACGGCAGGCATCCATTGAAACGTGAGAATTCTCCACTTGAAGTGGGTATGAAGAGGTTACAAACAGATTGTCCTCACTGGCGGTAAACCATCCAGGGGTGCTTAGTGTGAAATTAATTAAATAGAGCAGCGATAATAAAACTAAAACAGTACTACTGTTAGCAGCTTGTACAAAAAAGAAGGCTGCAATTTACAATGCCAATTTCACCAATATTCAAGCACCTTGTTATACATTATCTCTCTGTTAGAATATAACGAGAAAAGAAGGAGAAAGATAGAAAACAGCAATTGATTTTAATTCTGATCAGCGAACTGTAATTCTGGAAATGTATATCAGCAACTACAGAAAATCGTAAATTGCTCACAACTCAATCAAAGCACCTCCGATGTGCGTGAAGTCAAAAGCATAGATCAATTGGGAGATAGGCGCCCCTGTTGAGACACAGAAAACAACTCCAAACACCTGCAATAATTAATGGCACACTTCCCAATGCAATGCTGAAAAGTACGGCCCTTGAGAGGGGCGATTTTTCATTATAAAAATGCACACTCCAAAATAAAATCTGAAATTGCTTGGAGATGGTCACCTAGACCTTAGGAATCTTATTATCAAATGCCCAGAACAATACAAAATTCGTACATTCAACCATGAGCAAAAACAACATTCAATTGTATGCAAACAGCAACTGTAAAACTGGAAAATACATCAAATTTTCACCTTGAAACACAATCTGCTAGTCTGGATGAGAAGCACCAATAATTCAACTAGGTGTTGTATTGCAAACACGAAATTGAAGGAAGAACTAGGAGGTCAGCATTCCTCGAAATATAAAATGATAAATCATTTTGACAGCATAACTTTAGCAAAATAATGGATGTCTCAATGTTGGAGCCAAGCCTCACTTTTAAAGGAAGATAAGAGACTGTTCCAATCCTCCAAGAAGATACGCCAAAAGCCAAGCCTTTTCGAATTTCCAAAAAGAATTATAATTCCTTCTAAAAAATACGCCCCACTTAAGACAAAGAAGAATTAATAAAACACTTTAAATTTCCTTCATTAGGCGCCACCCTTGAAGTCCCCTTTTTAAAAATAACTTAAGTTAATACCTTAGGCCAAGGGGTCAACTGCAAATTAGAATAATTTGTCTTTTTAATGAAGAGGTTCATTAAAATGATATTTTTAAATGACCAAGGCTTAATACTGAAAACTGCTTCCAATGACGTGATGAACTAAAGGCTGACAACTGCTAAGTGCCAAAAATAGTATTTACTATAAATAGTAAATAATGAGGAATGAACACAATTCTTCCAAAACTAGAACCCTTTGAAACACCTCAACGAGCCTACAGGATTCTGGAATACGCTGATGAGCCACTGACAGGATTACTGCCAAAAGGGGAACATTACATAATGAGCATCCATCACTCATGCAAAAACATTGTAAATCAAGTTGGTGTACTCTTGAATCAAAAAAAATGGAACATGTTCAGCCCAATCTTCTCCATGCTATGTGTTTGATGAGTAATACTTACGTTACTAAGAAATGCTAAGTTAAGATAAATTTGTGCACACAACTGCCTTTGATATATTAAACCTTGTGCAATAACAACAAATATATAAATTACCATGTTCACAATGTCTACCAAGGTGTGTTGCACTTTGAGTTAGCTCTAAAGTATCTTCAAAATTTGAGTGACAGGCCAATATAGCACCTCCCACCTACTTGGGATGGATATCAATATGCGCAAGACAAGAGGATGGCAGTAGGTGCACCCACATCATTAAATGGCCCCAACATTTTGGTTCCACTCCTAGGACATGCACGAAATGCTTGTTGAATTCCAATTACCAAGAGATTTAAAGTCAAAAAAACATGAAATATTTATTAAAGTCCAATTACTAGGGGATTTAAAGCCATATTTGTCACAAGATGAAAGTGCACAAAAATAGGTATGTAGAGATTGTAATGACTAGTGCTTTCAAATTTCTACATTAAGGTTAGTGTGAATGAGAAATATTGAAGAGAAAGCTAGATAGGTATGAAGATCAAGAATCTTACAGGATTGTGATGTAAAGCATTTGTTAGATTTATGAAAAATTTCAATACCTTTGCAAAAAGAATTGAAAATATATAAGTGTGTAAGTCGACTTGAAATTTCCATAAATTTACTTAAGCTTTGTCAATATTGTGTAAATTCTTGTAAAGATAAGTTGTGATTTAGTAAAAAGAAATATAGAAATTAAATGAGTCGAAATGGAAGTAAAGATACATAGTTCATTTGTTATTAGATTGAACTAAGTGATGGTTTAGGCAAGAGTATTAAATTCAATAGGAAATACTCTATTGAACAAAAAGTGAAGCCTTAAACTTAGTTGGACAAGGAAATTTAGGATCCTTTATATGAAGTTTTCTTTGCTGAATTACCTAAGGTGATTTTTAATCGGATTTCTATGTATAGTCAAAATTGCTCCAAAAAAAATTGAGCAAAAATTTACATGGAATGAGCACGAGTTACAAAGTTTAATGGAGATTGATTAAGATTAAACTGGCATTGTTGATTCCAAGAAAAGATGGTTTACAAAGTTATCTATTAGAAGTTGTAGTAACAAAATACTCATGTCCTAAGGAAGCAACATTCCAATTTTTGAGAGAACCAAAAGATAAATTTGTACATTCCCTTTAACTTGGATAAGGAAGTTGAAAATACATCTAGGAATTAAGAATTTTTAAACGGAAGGCTAAATTATTTTGCATTGAAAGCTATGTGGAAGAAAGAGGATATTTGGTGCAGACACCAAGTCAAGGGTTCCCCCTTTAGGGATGCACAACCTTACTATGTGTGTACTCACACCCACACACTCACACACATATACGACAAGGGGCAACCAATTGTAGAATAGTGGACAAACAATTTTATTTTATTGCTTTTGGAAGGAAATGGTTACATTATACATGGGTTCTATGCCCACACTTCATCCACAAGCTCCTCAACTCTTTTGTAAATAGTCCATACACGATTGGTCGTTTCCTCCTTCAACTCGCTATGCATCATCCATATCAAAGGTCTACACCCTTTACTTCTCCCTTCAAGGGTTCCTCCTACTTTTCGCACAATCCGTGATGAGCCCTTCTAAACTACTCTTGGCCATGACAATCAGCCTACTAGCTTAACCATTAACCAACCTCTCTAACCTATTGGCCTGTCCATTAATGGTCAACCTATAACCTAACTAGTAGCAACTACAACTATAGCAGCCTATCTTCGACTTCCTTCTTGACTTTAATAGCTATGCATGGGATTTTCAAAACCCATTCTACATCTATTTAGCACCCAAACACCTTGGTTGTTACATCTCTGAAGTACCTTGCGACTTGTACCATCTGATTAGGCAATTGATAATGCCCTAGATATCGTCCATCTTTTGACAGGAGATCCCAATGAACATCAAACCTTTGGCACTCTCCAACTCATCAGCCAACTCTAATGTTAGGTTCAGTGATTAACCATGCATTTGTTTCTTCATGCTCTCCTCATCATCATGTGATCCCTATCTTTGTCCTCCACTCCAAGACTCTAATTTCATGCAATCTCCACCACAAACTAGTGTTGCACCTTCACTTTGCTCCTTGTAACCCACCTTGTTTGTTTTCTTCTCTATGCAATCTTTACCATCCTTACAAAGTAATAGTGATTCCTTACAAAGTATCGTGGGTCATACTCAAGGCCCGATTTATATCGGTATGCACGGGAGAGACATGAAAGGAAATACTTTTTAAAAAGGAAGGTGCCGCTACATTCAAGGAAGAACCGCATCCTCTCAAGCCACCATAATTCCATACTAGGTGGACGCACTCCATCTTGAGGCACCTCACTAAGTACTAAGGGTCAAGCTGCATATGTCAATATACAGAAGCCTTTAAGAGGAAATTATGTCAATTCTTTATACTCCAGCTCAGCACCATTTACTTCTGTGTAATGGTTTTGTAGTTGCTGGTAGATGTTATTAAATGATGATTTTCTGAAATGTCATACCAGCTGAATATTCACTGTATGAAACAAATTTATTTGTTGTAATGCTTGTGATATCTATTGTCATGTGTTTGAAATTGTGGCAAAAACAATATTATCAGTGTACTGCATAAAACATCTATCATACCATTGAAAACAATCTGCATGCAAGCTCGGAACAGCAGAAGGAAAACTGTTTGACGAAATGCCTATGCACATGAAATAGTGAAAGTGAAAAAAAATTTGCATTGAAAATTAGTTTGGGATATTTCAAGGGATTAATATTTTAGAAGCTGTCTGGAAAATTGAAATTCTCCATGCTAACCGTGAGCCAGCCTATCTAAATGTTGTTAGGCTGTTTTAACAACCTCCTGGATGCATCAGGGAGCAAAATATTCATGAGTGCACCTGATCTGGGGCATTTGCAGCAGGAACAGAATCTTTTATAATTCTTTCATGAAGTGTCAGAGGATGAGAAAGATAGTTTAGTATTTTTATCTGATCAATACTCAATGACTGTGTATCACATTTGATTGCTGGCATTCTTTATTTTGGATGAAGCGGTTTGCCTTTTACTCATTCCATTTTGAACCTCCATGCTTACTTTTTTTGTCATTAAATTGGTGTTCTATGGGTGTGCTGTTTGCCAGCCTGTTGTCATTATTTTCTCAGGTGTTGAAGTTTCTGGTGGGTGTAATGTGGCATGAAAGTGTTTGTCATTTTTACCTGAGTAATTGTGTGTATTCTATTATTGATTCTTCTCATTCCCCATCTACCTCATTTGATGGAACCTTTCAATATATGGAAGGAATTTATTTGAATTTTTGATCCAAATGCGAAAACCTTCAATAAGAAAAATGTTTGTACTGTTAGAATATAAGGCTTACCTTTTGTAATAAAGTCACTACTGGTAATAATGTTAGCTATTATGTTATTATCAGCTTTTAGGGTTGTGGTCAAGTGTCACGTTTTTAGTTCAGTTACATATCTCAAAATCTATATAAGGAGATGAACCCATTTGTAAGAGTCGCCCTAATATTTCATAATATTATATTGTGTTATTGTCTATATACCTCAAATGCACTCATAGCTCTTTTCTTAATATGGTATCAAAGCAAGAAGGCCTCGAGTCTGAACTTAGTTGATTATGAGGTTTTGAAAGAGCGCTGCCATATCTATCATGAGATGTCGAAGTTTCAAGGTGTTGTCATCAAAAGGACACATTGTGTATCATGCAAAGAATTGCAGGTATTTTTTTGTGAGCTGAAAATTGCAATCTATCACGATGTTTGCAAAGGATTGCAAGCACAAAACACAATCTTCTTGAGTTGTATCTGTGCAAGAAAGACACCACAGCTCACAAAAAATCATGGAAGGTCACAAGGGCAACGAAAATCTTATAGTCTAAAAGGTCAAGAGACCCTTGGAGAGAACAACAGATTTTTGCAATGATTTGTGAAAATTGCCACTTTGAAAAGTCAAATTTTTTAAGGCATACGGACAGAAAAAGAAGTTTGTGATATTTTTGCAGAGTTTGAAAGACATTTTTGCTATGGTCGCATGGGAGAATCACGTGGTAGTTTGCTGCTTCAAAACCCTAGCCCTGAGTTTCACCAATCACGGCTGCAGTTGAGGGTATTTCTATCTACATTCAAAATTTTGTTTTGTTTTTATCCATAAAATTTATAAGGGTTTGAGATTTTTCAAGTTCATGTTTAAAATTTTTGGGGGCATTTTTTTTCTAAGAATCGAAATCCTGTTAGAAAAATATTTTGATTTCAATTTCCACATCTAGAAAGTAAAAATCTAGATGCAACTAATGAACAAGAACTTGTGGGGAATAGTAAATAGGAATGAGAAATCACCTCAAATGCAAATAAGTTACTCAAATGGCAAAGTAAAGATGGTAAAGCCAAAACCATTATTGGTCTTGCTCTCTTAGATTCTAAGTTACATTATATAAATCTGGAAAAATTGTCCAAGGAAATCTTGGAAAATCTAAATAAATGGCTTGGAGCAAAAGTCATTAATACAAGGGGTTGGTGCCCTAGCTCGGTTGGCTAAATTTTTCCTGTTGCAGGAGGTTGGTCACGAGGTCTAGTCTCCCCCACCCCCGTGGTACCGGAGGGCGTGTCGCGCCAGCACCGCCGGTCACGTTAAAAAGTTTACCAGGCGCACTGCAGTTTATAGGGGGTCGTGCTACCCAATTCCTGCAGTCTAATAAAAATAAATTAATTAAAAATTAAAATTAAAAAAAGTCGTTAATACAAAGTTTTCTCTAAAGCTTTAGCTATTCAAATTCAAGATGGTTGATGCAATCACTATGTCTAGCCATATAAGCAATCTAAGATCTCTCATTATATAGTTAGCACAAGTCAATGCTACAATAGATGATGAGGATGCCAAAGCCATGTTATTATATAGTCTGCCTTTTAAATTCAGCAACGTCATTTTTACTTTCAGTCAAATGCCTTCTCAAACTCTAAATGATATGACTTCGACTCTCTTAGTTGAAGAAAAGAGAACAGCTTAGGAGATACAGAAGATGGTACTCAAACTAAGATTGCATTATACTCGAGAAACAACATCAGAGATTTGATAAAGACGAAAGGGAGATTGAATATTATTACTAGCTAAAGAAAATAGAACAACTACAAGAGATACAAAAGATGATCCTTAGCCTAAGATTGCATTATACACAAGAAGCAATCATAAAAGATTAGATAAAGACAAAGGGCAGATTGAATATTATTACTAGTTGAAGAAAAGAGACTAGCTGCAGGAGATAGAGAAGATGATCCTCAACCTAAGATTATATTATACTCAAGAGACAATCATAGAAGACTCAATAAAGGCGAAGGCGAGATTGAATGTTACTACTGGCTGAAGAAATGAGAACAATTGTAGGAGATACACAAGTGATCCTCAACCTAAGATTGCATATATTCGAGACACAATCATAGAAGATTAGACAAGGACAAAGGGGAGACTGAATGTATTACTAGCTGAAGAAAAGAGAATAGCTGTAGGAGATACAAAAGATGACCTCAACATAAGATTGCATTATACTCAAGAAACAATCATAGAAGAATCGATAAAGACAAAAAGGGAGATTGAATATTATTACTAGCCGAAGAAAAGAAAACGACTACAAGAGATACAAAACATGATCCTCAATCTAAGATTGCATTACATTCAAGAAACAACTGTAGAAAATTAGCCAAAGACAAAGGGGAGATTGAATTCTATTACTACAAGAAAATAAGTCACATAGCTTGGAACTGTAGAATTTGAACCAATGATGTTCTCAAGGCAGAGCTCAAAAACAAGCCAAATGTAGCTAAAATTAGAATATTAGTTTAATATTATAATAAGTGTATGTGTGCACATGTCTATAATACGTAGTTGTAGTTAGTTTGTTGTAACTTCCACCTATTTTTAGATTATCAACTATTTTTAGTATGTAACTACTTTCTATTTTTAGCATATGGTCGATATATGATGCGACGCTCTCAACTTGAGAAAGCTGTAATGTTCCCCCTTTGGGATAACCCTCAATCTTGTCCTAGAATCACAAGCTTAATGTAGCTGGGGCTGTAACTTATCACTTAATTACTTTAAACAAGATAAATCTCGGTTTTAGGTCCTTTGCATGAATAGACATATATATACAGATATATATTTTATATATAGATATATATACCCTCTTATAGTTATTGATCCTTATTTCCTTATTCTTAATCTGCCTTTCAAATCATATTATATTCCTTCCTTTATTCATATTTTATTCCTTTCACTACTCATTCTTCCTCCACAATTCTTTCATAGAATTTGCAAATCAAGTCTTCATAATCTACTCTTCATTTGCTGGTATATTTGTGATATAATCATTTTGTTGGTGTAATTAACTATTTAATTACACTTTATTAAATTTACTTAGGTAATAATTAATTTACTTCATTAATAAGTAAGTTTTATTTAGTTGAGCTAATTGTAGTTCAAAATTATGTTTTACCTTTAGGGTTTTGCATACTTTGCTTTTATAAAGCAATTCATCTCTTGTAAATTCTTAATTCCTGAATATTATTCATTTGCACATCTTCATGCAAATTGCTCTTGCTTTTTCTGTTTTTCTCTTGTGGAAGGTATTTTTTGGTTTGCATTTCTGATCTTGGTTTCTAACATGGTATTAGAGCCTTGATTTGCAGCCCCTTCTCAGTTTTTTGGAGAAATTCATTAAAGAGCAAGTTCGAGGTTCCTCGAGGGTTTCATGCCTTGAACTTATTTCTGGAGTGTTTTGGATCAGATCAGGTATCTCCATTGGATTCAGAACGCTGGAAAAAGTTAGGATTGATTTTTGTTTTGTTGATTTTCATCTCCGTTTATCAAATCTGTGAGGGTTTGAAGCTACGGCAGTTTTTTGCCAGATCAAAGGGTTTTTCCATCATTTTTTGAGAAATTTTGACTTTGATCTCTCAAACAATAAATGCTGGTGCAAAACAGACATCATGGGTGCACTCAAAAGGCCCAAAAACCCCTATTTTCATATAAAATATAATATGGTTTTCTGAAAATTGATTTTTTAGTGTTTTTGGGGATTTTCAAAAACGCTGTCAGAAAAATTCGTACGACTGTACGGATCCATATGAATGCCTCGATTTTCGTGCCATTTTTTGGTGCCTAGATCATTTTTTAGCAACCTCAATTTTTATGACATTTTGCCTCGACTTTTGTGCCCTCTCGATTTTTGTGTTGCCTCAATTTTCATGCCATGAAGGTACAACTGAATATTTTATTAATCTTTAAATTAATAAAATATTTGGTTTAAAGCCAAAATGAGCATTTTCAGTAAAATGGTCGTATCTTGAGCATACGGAGTCCATTTTTCGAAAACGAGATACCATTAGAAAGCTGGTTCCGAACCCAATCCAATGGTGTAGGTATTTTTTCCAGATTTTGCTCCAGATTTATTTTGCAGGCCTTTGAAATCAGATGAAGCAGTTTTCGCTTCAGAGGGCATAACTTTTGCCTCAATTATCAGTTTTTCGCGATTCAGTCCTCCACAGATCTGAGGTCAATTTTAGCGGCACCAGAAAGCTGATTCAGTCCTCTAAACAGATCTGAGGTCAATTTTAATCATGGAGGCAAATGTGAACATTGATTTGTACATGCACTCTTTCTTGTTTTCATGCATTAGGTTTGCATTTTCTCTTTGATTTATGCATGTTTTGCATGTTCTCCTTTTACAATCATGGGGTATTGTAATAAATGAACTTCTATAAAGTTCCATCAGGGGGGCTTCTTGCATAATAATTTGATTAGAATGTAGTTGCATGGCATGCACTTTGATCTCATCTTCATATTGATGACAACTCGCATGAGTTGTATCTGGATTTTGTAGTTTCTTTTGGCCACATCTTGCTCATAGCTTGACACATTTGGTTCGCATCGGTTCACATCTCAGATTGAGAGCCTATGGTTAATGATCCTGAATCGCATCAAATTCACATCGGGTCACATCTCAGTTTGAGGGTCATTCATTTTATGGTTAATGTTCCAAAATCTTCATGGTATTTGCTCCTATGGATCAATTTTAGTCACAGTTTGGCATCGGCATCGAAATACACATAGCTTCCGGATTCTTTCATCATATCATTCCCTCTTATGGGGGGCATCATTTATTCATCTACTGTTGCTTCATAGATTCCAATGTTGTTCTAGTTTGTGAGTTTTTCAGTGTTCCTTGGCATCGGGTCTGTTGTTGCTTTATCATGATTCCGCCTGAGTCCTCCAGTGACTCTCATATGGTTTCTCATAAACAGAAGTATCTTTCCTTGCTTGTCAGATTCAGGATTCTAGTGTTACTCCACCAATGTTCTTCCAGTGCTTCTTTGTAGCAAGTCATCTCATTGAGGGGGGGGGGGGTTTTGTCCCATTGGGTTTTCTCCTCTTTCCCATTCATTGCATTTGTACATGGATACCTAACATGGCCTTGTAGCCGAGACCCTTTCATGCTTTCATGCATTCATCCTAGCATTAGGTGCATGCTTTTTAGTCTCCCTAAGTTGCACTTAAGGGGGGGTGTTGGTGTAATTAACTATTTAATTACACTTTATTAAGTTTACTTAGGTAATTATTAGTTTACTTAATTAATAAATAAGTTTTATTTAGTTGAGCTAATTTAATTCAAAATTAGGTTTTACCTTTAGGGTTTTGCATACTTTGTTTTTATAAAGCAATCATCTCTTGTAATTTCTTAATTCCTAAATATCATTCATTTGCACATCTTCATGCAAATTGCTCTTGTTTTTTCTGTTTTTCTCTTGTGGAAGGTATTTTTTAGTTTGCATTTTTTATTTTGGTTTCTAACACATTTATCTTGCACACACACTAGATCTGCTCTTCTCAAGGTTTTGAATAATATTTTCAATCTTCTCCTTCATTCTATAATCTTTTATTCCTTTTTATATCTGCTCTTTATACACTTCTGATCTGTTTGTCTTGCTTTATTTTATTTATTTTCCTTTGTCTTACTTCCCATCTATCGATTCCCATATTGCTTTCAAGAACATATTTTATTCTTCTTTGATTCGATGCTTTGTTCTTTCTTCTGATTTCTTTATGATTATATCTGCTGTTTACTCCCAAATATATATCTCAGATTTCTTATCCTTTTTTCTTTCATGTTTTTTTTTCTTACTCATTTGAATTGTTCTACTTTTTATATCCTTGTGTCTCTATGAAAAGAGGCACCTTTTTGAATAGAAGTAACTTTTTTGAAGAGACGTCACCCTTTGTTTACAATTCCCTTATACTAATTGTTTTTTAAATGCTTTTATTTATCTTGCTACTGTATATCCCTTTGAAGAGTTCATTGCCTTAATAGTTTCAATCGCTGCCTTCAGCCCTTTTAAAGATTGTCTTATTCTCTTTAATTACCATCGCTGCCTTTGTGAGAATGATTGCAGCCTTGTTTTTATTGCTGTGGTGTATATTTTATATTTTATATTATATGTTTCTTTAAAATATATTTATTATTATTTTATCTCTTTTTTTTATGATAATTAATATTCATTTTATATTACCAATATTTATATTTATAATAATATTATCTTGATAATATATTATATCTATAACCTTTAGATGGCAGAGCTAGGGCAAACCAAGGGTCAAGGCGAACTCAAGAACATCGTGGAAGAGATCCAGGCAGGTGGCCTTTCAACCAGCGAAATGGGGGTAGACAACTGAACACAAAATGGCGTGCTCCGCAGCAAGCATGGAAGGCTCCGGCAAAAAATGGACAGAACCTGAATCGCTTGGAAAATGATAACCCAATGTCCATGGACAGAGATGCGAGAAATCGATGGGGTTATGCCCGTATGAGATTGACTGGTTCGGTGGATATGAAGAAATTGGAAAAGAAATTCTGGAGGCCAAAACAACAAGGGTTTCTTCAAGCTGCGAAACAAGTAAACCCTAGTTTTGAGCATACCACTGTTGTTTCCCTACTAATTGATGGTAAAGCTTGGAATGATTCAGTGAGTCTTTTTAAGGAACAAGCTTTCTTTATGAAATGGAGCAGGTCATGGCCGACTTTCAAACGGGTCTGAAATTGGTGTGATGAACATTGGGGAAAAACTACGGTTTTAAAAACCCTCCCAAATGGTTTTTATCTGGTTATTTGTCCATAGGCTAGAGATAAGGAATGGATTTTCAACAGTGGCCCTTTTCTAATGGGGGGTAAGGGTTTCTTTTTAAAAGATTGGTCTCTGAATTTCAACCCTAAAATGGAAACCATAACGGAAGTGCCAATATGGATTCGGCTCTACAACCTTCCACATGAATACTGGGATGAGGAAACCCTAAGGATGATAGGCAATAAACTGAACTCCTTTGTTAAAGCGAATGAGGCAGTGACAAACAAAGATTTTAGCATGTATGCTAGAATATGCATTATGTGGCAGGCAGCACATCCCCTCCCCAAAATGGTAGAGCTGAAATCGGGTGAGGGTATATGGAAGCAAGAGATAGAGGTTGAGGAATTGATAGAAATGTGTTCGGTCTATAAAGGGTTGGAACACCCATTAGGGGAATGTAAACATTTGGAAAAAAGAAAAGGTTTAGGTGAAAATGCCTTAAACGACTTGGTGATTTTAAAGGAAAATCTCTTCCAGGAAGAGAATAATGAGTTCATGGAAGTCACGATGAATCACAGAAATTTCTCTGTCGAAGCTCAATGGTGTCATCAAAAAACAGACGTCTTCATGAATATGTGGGCTGATGGGGAAGATTATGGTGTTAACAGTAAAATGGATGAGAGTCAGGAAGTGGTTAGGAAAAGCTTTGAGGTCCCCCAAGTGGATTTGGAACCTACTCGGGGTGCCAGTGACGATCCTACAGGTGAACCTACAGGCATAAGGAACGAGAAGACTGCTCAGGATAGAGTCCTAATGGAATACCCCCCAGAGGAAAACACTAGAAGCTCAGGAAAGAAGGCTACAAGTAATGCTCAAGATGGGCGGTCCGAAAATCTGTTTAGCTCGGATGGAAAACATTCTGGGAAATTATTATCCCTTCAACAAGGATCGGAGGTTGTTACTGTTCAGAAGACTCCTGTGATGCTCAGAGAGAGCTCTGAAAAGTCTAAATGGGATCTTAGGGGCGAAAGCCCAGAAGCAGAACTGGAAAATCGACATACTCAAAATCCTGTATGTGTGGGAGGTAATGTGTCACAATTGGTGGAAGATTGTGATAAAGTTGAACCTTTGTTTAAAGATATTCAAATTTCCCCAATTCATAATCTGGAAAGTTCCTTCGAGGAGGTTGGGGAGGAGGGAAGTTTGTATGAAGATCTGAACTTTGAATCTCCGAGTGGGGAGGAAAGAGATGGGGTTGATGAATTTGGCCTAAGTTCTGATTTGGGCATCGTTGAGAAGAGAATTGTGGCTCAATCGCTTGCCAAGCAAGTTAGAGTGAAGGTAGGTGAAAAGAATAAGCGTGGCCCAAAATCTGCAAAGGAAAAGTTAGTGATTACAGGTAGCGCGTCGGGGCAAAAAAAGTTGAGATCGGGAAAAGGCAATGAAGGTCCTTTCGTGGAATGTCAGGGGCTGCAATGCCCCTGACAAGATACGTTTGATCAAAAGGTGTTTTGATTAGACGAAACCAGATATAGTTCTCTTACAAGAATTAAAACTCGGTGGGGATGATATAACTTCTTTCAAGAGATGTTTCAGTTTTTGGAATTGCTTTGTAGTTGAGGCAGTAGGAGCCTCTAGGGGAATTGGGTTTCTATCAAAAGATGTAGTTGTGGAAGCTCAAGAAATTTGTTCTGGTAGATCTTGGCAATGGGTCAAGGTGTTCTCTAGGCAATTAGCTGCGAATTTAAACATCATAAATGTTTATGGGCCTAACAACTGTTCGGAGATGAAACATGTTTGGCATGAAATCTCAGAGGCTCTTCAAAATAATGGTGATAGTGTTTTCCTTCTTGGTGGTGATTTTAATGCTATTTTACACCCTTCTGAAAAAAATGGTGGAGTCAGCTAATCAAATCAAAAACAGAAAGATTTCAGCAATTTTGTCACAGAGAATGATTTGTTTGACATCCAGTTCAAGTTAGGCAACTTTACCTGGACTAATCGAATAAGTGGTTTTTTAAACATTGCAAAAAAATTGGGCAGGTTATTTTTAGCTGGTAACTGGGATGACTTTCATTGGATGGTTCAGGCTGAAATTCTTCTGATAATAGGATCGGATCATTATCCCATCAGTGTCAGATTTCAAGAAGATGCAGTCCCAGATAGATGCCCTTTCAAATTTGAGAAGATGTGGTTGAGGGTGGATGGTTTGTTGGACTTAATTGCTGACTGGTGGTCAATGGCCCCTTTGAGGGAAGGCAACAAGGCTTTTAATGTTTTCAAAAAACTCCAATTTGTAAAGGAAAAATTAAAGCAGTGAAACTGTGAGGTTTTCAAGAATATTTTCTCATAAAAGATCATTTTAGAGCAGGAATTGGAGTTGTTACACTCGAAAGTAATAGATGGGGGCATGATGGAAGAGGATTTCAGTAAAGAGAAAGATTTAAATAAGAAGTATGCAGAGATTCTAGCTAGAGAGGAGACTTTTTGGAGGCAGAAATCAAAAGAAACCTGGCTTAAGGAGGATGATCGCAACACAAAATTCTTCCACAACTCGACCAAGGCAAGGAGATCAGTAAATAAAATTCTCTCTACCCAGGATATTCAAGGCAATATTCTAACGGACCAGGAAGCTGTGTGCCAGGAAGTAGTGTGCTTCTTTTCGGAAGCTTTTTGAGCTTCTCAGAATGAACAAACTCAGGTGGATGACTTTTTGGACATTATTCCTAAGTGTTATCTGATGTTCAAAATGTAACCTTGACAAAAGTTGTGTCTTTGGATGAAGTCAAGTCGGCCCTCTTTAGCTTGGGTGGCGATAAAGCGCCAGGTCCTAATGGTTTTTCAGCTTTATTTTTCCAGAAGTGTTGGGGCTTCTTAGCCAATGATATATGGGAAGTGATTGAGGAATCTCGAAGAGGTGGGTTTGTATTAAAAGATTTTAACAATACATTTATTGCTCTTATTCCTAAAAAAGATGAAGCTTTATCCTTCAGTAATTTTAGGCCCATCTCTTTATGTAAAACGATTTACAAGGTTATTTCAAAGGTTATTGCTAATAGGCTGAAGGGCATTCTTGATTCTGTAATTTCCCCAAAGCAAAGTGGCTTTTCTCCAAATAGGTCTATATATGAAGGCATAATTGTGGCCCATGAGGTGATTCACTCCATTAGGTTAAAACACTTGGAAAAAATGTTAGCAAAATTGGATATACGGAAAGCTTATGATGAGGTGAACAGGGAGTTTTTATTAAAAGTTCTTTTGAAGTTTGGCTTTAGCGAGGAGTGGATAAGATGGGTGGCAAGCTGTATAAAAACTCCTCGGTTTTCAGTGTTGGTGAATGGAAGTCCTCAAGGTTTCTTTGAATCAGAAAAAGGTTTAAGACAAGGTGATCCCATCTCACCTTTTCTTTTCATTATAATGGTGGAGGCTCTAGGAAGACCAATTGCTAAGAAGAAGGGCGAAGGAAGTTGGAAGGGTGTTCAGGTGGCGGAAGGAATTGATCTGATGTCCCGTCTACAGTTTGTTGATGATACTTTACTGATGGGGGAAGCCTCTCTCAGAGAAGCTAGAGTAATTAAAGGCATTCTGGATAAATATAGTGCAGCTTCTGGTCAATGTATAAACTGGAGGAAATCAGAAAAAAATTTCTGTAATACAAAAGTGCAGAAGCAAAGGGAGATTTGTTCCATTTTTGGAATGAGGATGGGTACGTTACCAGGGAAATATTTGGGTATCCCTCTGTTTGGGGGAGCTAGTAAGTCAGCAATTTGGAAGGATTTGGTGGATTGTTGTTTGAAACGTATGGATGACTGGAAGAGTAGATGGTTAACCTCTGTAGGAAGAATTATGATGTTAAAGTCGGTTATTTCTGCTATTCCCATTTTTTCGATGATGTGTTTGAGAATTCCAAGGAAGGTCATAAAAGTAATCGGCCAAAGAATGCGAAAGTTTTTTCTGGAATGGGGCACAAGAACAGGATAAGATTCCTCTCTTGACTTGGGAAGAGATCTACAAATCAAAAGGTGTTGGTGGGACTGGTTTGAGAGATTGGAATCTAATGAATGAGGCTCTAGGGGCAAAACTAGTGTGGGCTATATACTCTCAACCATCCCAACTTTGGGTTCGAATCTTGAAAGCTAAATATCTAGATTCTATGGAGGATAGTAGAATTCTAACTTTGAAAAATCCCCCAGCTGGCTCAGCCATTTGTAATTTTATAATTTCTTGTCGGCAGGTAGTGGTGGATCATGTTACTTGGCAGGTTGGGAACGGACAGAGGGTGAAGTTCTGGGAGGATTCGTGGGCAGGTTTCCCAGCTCTGCAAGATAATGATGATCTCCTGGAAATCAAAAATTGGTTTAAATCTCACTGGGGTGACAAGGTCAGTGATTATTTGGAGTTCAGGGAAGATGGTATTGGGGGGGATTGGGATTGGAAAGCTCTGCAAAATGTGGAATTAACAAGCAGGCAGTGCGCTATCATGCAGGAGATTTTTGATTCTTGTAAGATTGTAAGAACTAATAGCGAAGATAAGATAATCTGGTGTGGAGCAATGGACGGTAAATACTCGATTAAATTGGGTTATTATCTATTGGATGTTGGTATAAGGAATGAAGTTTGGCCAGTGGATCTTTTCTGGGGTAAGGAATGTCTACCAAAAGCTGGTACTTTTGCATGGCTGGCAGTCAGAGGGCGTATTTTAACTAGGGAAAGAAGAAAGCGCTTGGGTTTTTGCGGGCCCTCAAGGTGTGTTATGTGTGAAAAAGCGGAGGAGACAGTGGATCACCTTCTGCTACATTGTGCGATGGCTGCTTCTTGTTGGGACTTGTTATTGAAATCTTTAGGCTAGTATGGGCCTCTACCAGATACCATAAGGAGAGTTTTTGAAGGTTGGCCGGTACGAAAGTTGAAATCTACCTTCTCTTGTATATGGAAAGTGAGCCCATCTATAGTGATTTGGGAAGTTTGGAAAGAGAGGAATAGGAGAATTTTCGAGGGTATTGGTGAGTCCTTGGATAGATTGTAATTCAGAATTAATCACTCATTAGAGGAAGTAGTAGGAGTTGCTGCTTCAAATTTTTATAATCCAAAGACTCCCTTTACAGTGGAAGATAAAAGAATACAATCTCAATGGCCTGGTATCCGTCTTAGGCCCGTTAAGGGGCATGGTTGGGTTAATCCGACAAATTCTTCTATAGAGGTGGATAAGTGGGAGAAACCAGAAGAAGGCTAGTGGAAGGTAAATTTTGATGGAGCGTCAAAAGGAAATCCAGGCCCATCAGGTGCTAGAAGTATTGTGCGGGATTGGAAAGGGAACGTTCTGGCAATAGGAGCAATGAGATTGAAGGAGGGAACGAATAATGTAGCGGAAGCAGCAGCAGCGCTATTGGTAGTCAAGATTGCTAGAAAAATTGGGGGATAAAAGACACACCTGGAGGGAGATTCATTAATAATAATCAAAGCAATTTTAAAAGGTGACATTAATGCTTGGCATCTGCAGGGAGTAGTGAGGAAAATCAAGGAAGAAATAGCCATTTTTGAAGACTTCAAGGTAAGTCATATTAGACGTACAGGGAATGTCGAGGCAAACATCATATCAAAGTGGGCTCTTTCCTTGGCAAAGGTGGATTCAGTAAGGCTCGAAGATTTTAGAGACTTAACTCCGGAGGACGATACGTGGCAACTATTAATGTAGGAGGGAATAAAGAACCTGTAAGCAATGGTAGTTTTGTACTTCCCGAGGGACGCGGTGCTTGGGGGAAGGTGAATGTCGGCACTAAATGTACGTTCAGCATTAATGAAGTTGGTTGACAATTTGTGGTGTCTTAATGACACTTAATTTCACCTTAGATGTTTTGTGAATTGTGCCATTCAGAAATGCAGCTTGTCGGTGTTGGATGAATTGGTGGAGAATAGAGAACCTGAGAATGGAGGCTAGCTTCTCTTTAACCTCATGAAGGAAGCTCGACCCATTTTCAGGTAAGGCGTCTATGAGGCGATTGCAAGGTATGTTCCTGTTCAAGGAAGCTCAGGTTGCACAAGCAATGCAACTAATCTTGGGAAATGGTTTTGAAAGCCTAAACCACAGATATAGGACCAATATGGATATATATTCATTGGTCATGGCGTGGGGTCTAGATTAGGGTGATCTAGTGGATATTGTGAGGAAAATTATGCGGTTGCTTGTTCATGAGGATTTCTTAGTGAGCATGGAAGAAATTTTGGCACGGGGGATACCTGGAGTGGGGTTGGTCAAGATTGAAGGCAGGGATGGGGGAGGACCGGAGATGGTGGGATTGAATCACCTCTTCATTAGATGGCCGGAGGGTCGCACAAAATATTTATGCAACAAAAATGTTGAACGTGGGTGGCGGGCTCTTAAGGTATGCGCGGAATTGAAGGAAGTGGAGGAGGTCATAGGAAATTTCAAGGACTTTGCCAGAGAGGAGAAGCGGGAAATGATGGGGCTGCGACCAAGGAAGAGGTCGAATCCAATAATGGCGTTAGTGCCGCTGGAAGTTGGGAGTCCGTCAAAGGTACCAGAATAGGTCTGGTTAAATATTCTCATGTTTACTGAATTAGTTCTCAGTCTATGAATAGTTTTTTGGGGGTATGTAGTTTCTGCTCTGTAATTGTAAAGATACTAGATATATGAGCAATGGTAGGTTGGGTAGCTTGCAGGTTGGTAGTTTTGAAGCTTTCTGCTACTTTGATAATGCGCTGGTTAATCAGCTTTTTTGTCTGTTGGTGGACGACGTTTATCTGTTACTGTAATTTCGACTTTATATTAATATAATAATAAAAAATATTATCACCGATCAAAAAATATATATATATATTATCTTGATAATTATAATTATAATAAAATTGCTAATATATATATATATATATATATATATATTGTTATTTATTTATTTATTTATTTGAGACATAGTTATTATTTTGATATTTGGTTTATTTATTTTTGTTTCAATATTCCATATTTGGTGTTATAATTTCGGGGATATGACAAAAGCCCGCCTTTTCTATGTCTCATTCTTTGGTTTCTACCAACAACTAATATAGCCATTGTTGAAGATCCTTCAGATGCTAACAATTGTGATGACCTTACTAAAGAACAATCATTTTTCCTCTTTTAGAAAGCCCACACTTTGAAGACAAGAAGGAAACTAGGGTAAATGAAGCTCAATATGGATGGTTGCCCAAATAGTTCAAAAGTTTGTGGATCTTGGAAAATGTACCCTTAAGAGAGCCATGAGACAACATAATGGAGCAGTGTGGATGTAGCTCAACATGGATGGTTGTCCAACAATTTGGGAGGTTGGTAATCTAGGAGTTTAGGGAGATGGAATTTGGAAACTCGAGAATGCAACTTGGGAGCTACATCTTTATGAGGATTAAGAGGTAACTTGATGGAGTTCTACCTAGTCCAAGAACTATCTTCAAAGAGAAGCTTATGAAGAATGTGTGAATTTGCTTGGTTTTGATGTTTTAATTTTCGATCAATATGTTTTGTCTTATGTTAATATGCTTTGCTTTCAATAATATAAACCTTAAGAGGGGTGGTAGAATATAAGACTTACCTTTTGTAAAATCACCTTAGTGACTTTAGAGGTAATAATGTTAGCTATTATGTGATTATTAGTTTTTAGGGTTGTGGACAAGTGTTAGTTTTTAAGTGTCGATTACATCTATCAAAATATATACAAGGAGATGAACCCCTTTGTAAGATACCTCAAATGTGCTCACAGCTCTTTTCTTCATATGTAGAAACCAAGGAAGAGAAAAGGATACAAAGTAGTTAGAAAGAGGCTCAAGCTAAGTTGACGGAGATTTTAGAGTAAGAGAATAGTGAAGACTTTGAGAGCAATCGTGAAGAAATGAGAATACTGCATACTAGGAAGTACAAGCTTAAATTTCAGGCTGCATTCCTTCTATTTTTCAAGATTAATCCCTCACATTAGCTTGGTAGATGTAACTGCAAAATAAAAAGAGGAAGGTTTGCCCATGAGGTTTATGGACCCAAGTTAAGTGTCATGGGAGGCGGTGACCCTAAAATTATGGAGGAGGATTTATATTGGAAAGAGGAGTGTAGATCAGGTCAGATTCATGGATCTCCTTTGTTTTCAATAAGGAAAAACATTTTAGAAAAAGAGAACAAAAGATTAGTTTAAGAGCTCAACCCCAAATAGAAGAAAGAGTGGAATGTGGATGGTAAGGTATCAAAGGAAATGAAGGATTCAGGGCATCTGGGTAGAATTGAGTAACTCTTTCCAAAGATTTCCAGTTTGGAGGTAATAGTTAATAAGAAGGTATCTTGTAGGATGCCTGCTTCTTTTAATATCTCAAAGGAAGAGATTCAAAAGATACACAATCTCCATACTATCATAAAGAGTTTGATAAGAATGAGAAGAATGTTGAATTTCTGTATGACTAACTCCATGAAACATTCTTTGTCCAATATTATTTCGAAAAAGAAAAGTAAGAAAAGCCAAAAACTAGGAAGGATAGTGGCAATTCAGCCTCAAGGAGCAAAGAGAAGATTGAACAAGGGTGTTCCAAGAGTATTAATGATTTTATCTTTGCTAGTTAGCTAACATTAGGTCCAGAGATTTATGGCCTGAAATCGTTAGTCTGTTTGTGTGTTTATTAGTTAATAGGAGGTCCAGAGACTTAGACCTGACCTCCTCTGTTTGCCTGTGTCCTTGCAGTTTGATTGCCTATTCAAGCTTCTCTGGCTTATGTGTTCAAGGAGTTTCTCCCTCTTTAATTAGTATATTACAATTGGTATGAGAGCCCTGTATTCAAACATATGTTTTCAAAACATGTCCCAATTTCAAAAAATCATTTTTCTTTGCTAAAAACTTTCTTTTTCCATTTGAGTAATTCAAAGATATCTGGACTCTATATTCGAAAAAAACTAATTCAGAATCTCTTATTAGTATATTCATAGCTTTAATATTTGGGCTTCGTAACATACATGGAGCCACCTAAGGGAATTAGAGGCGAGAAGAAGTGACTATGATAAGATCACAAAATCAAACCAAAATCCTCAAAAGAAGATGACGATGGCTAAAGCATGCAAAACATTCATAGAAATTGGAAATTTATCTATCAGCTACTAGGCCAATAAGAACAGATGAAGACATTTTGAAAAATCAATGGACTCCTTGAAAGCAAACAAAAGCTATATAGTAGGACCCTTGGGACAGAGGGTAAATGATAGCAAAATTATAAGTTGTATTCCTTCCACCTCGAGAAAATAATATTCCAAATTGCTTTGATAAATGTTTTCCGGTTCCCAAGACGTGTCGAATTGCATGCATTATTCGCTAAATTGTTGAGGAATTTATAAAGCGAGAGATATCGATGAATTGCACTTGTGTCATAACATTCAATCTTACCACTGAATATTTCTTTATGTAGGAACATATTAGCCACAAAAATGGAGCATTCTAATATTTCAAAAATAATGTGGAGGGTGCAGTTTAAGAAACAATGTACTTTTACCAAGATACCTACTGTTCATTTAATTCTGTCAATTTATTTTTATTTCTTTCGAATTTATCGAATGCATATTTTTTGATTGTTCTACCGCTTTCTTATTTCTTTTGTAGATGGCTACCATGTATTTCCATCTCAATAGTTATATTTATTATTCTCTATTGTACGTGATGTAGGGTTACTTATGAGGGTTTTCGCTTCTAAGAATGAAATTTAGTTAAACTAACCAGACCCATGTAGGGGCAGCAAGTAGATCCTTGAAGCCTCAGAGACCCTTAAAGCCGTTCCCAGAGTTGGCATTATTCTCCTGGCTGGTCTCCTGCTCATCAGCATTCACGATCGCACTCTAGCAGATATAGCAACCAGGCGTCACCACCTTACAGGAATAAATTTCCTGTCTAAACTTATTCCACTTTTAACTGGGGTGGATATTGCATCCCTTTAGAATCCAGCAGCAAGATGGAAAATTTTCGTAGTTTGAAAGGAATCAATTTTAAAACCTAGGGTAATGGGCTAATGTTTTAATCAGTTATCAGGCCCTGTGCCATGTAAAAAAGCTCCTAGGATGTGCTACCATAACAGACCTTTCGAATACGTAGATGAAAATTATAGCATATTTATTAAATATTAGAGAAAATAAAAATCATTGATGTCATTGATATAAAAAACTAACCTTCCTCAAGAATTCAGATGTGCATTGTATCTTCTGAAATGGTAGCCCGATGACATAAGCGGGCGGAGCAACCCCCCACTCATTCCAGAAGTAGCCCTTCTGCGCCTCAATTGCAAGTTAAAATATCAACCTACAGATTTCCATTTACAGACAAGACTCGGCAACGAATTGCGTTTCAACGTATCTAATATGATGAAGGAACATTATTGAGTAGCCAAAATTTTAGATCCACCGGGACCCTGCTCAAAAGCTAAATAAATAATTGCCTACGCTGCTCTTCCCCTTTCACCTTTTTTAACTTCTTCACAATTTTGGAATCTCCGTACCCGATTCCGTGAGAATGAAACAGAAACTATCAACCCGAATATCCAAATCAGGAGTCTCGTACACCAAGGACAGTCTCATTTAGGGCTACAAACAGTCCTATTATATTGCGCCAGGTTGGACTCAGACTTTGTAATTTACACTTCACGGTTTTTTTCCGCTACAGTAAACTTTTTTAATCATATACTAAAAAAAAGATACATTTAACTTTTAAAAGATATGGTATTTATAATTAGTGAATGATGACATTTATAACTTGCACGGTTTATAGTTTCATTTGAAGTTGTATAGATGCAAGTGAATCCGCAAATTGATTTTCAAACCATTTTGACTTTGTTTTGAAGAGAGCTTGTAGGCCCAATTCCAAATCGTTTAATAGGTCGACTAGTTTGTGTATCTGTAACGAATGAAATGTAAAAAAAAAAAAATGATTTTAAATTCTATCAATTGTTAGCATGTAAATTTTTTAACAAAAAAATATTGAAAAAATTAATTATTGGTAATTTGAGTGGTTGAGGAGGTGAGTCATTTTTTAAGCCTTCATGTTATTCAAGAAAAACTATTTTTCAAATAATAAAATATTGGTGGTTTAAATGTATTATGTACTAGCAAGTGCTTTTCAAATAATAAAATATTAGAGGTTAAATATTTTCTATATTGGTAAAGAGTTATTTGATACATTTAATAATATATTTATGGACATGTAATAATGAGGCATTAATGAAAATTGCTTAAGATTCAAATCAATACATGCACCTTCCAATGAATTAGAAGTTAGAATTTTTCAAGGTTAAACGAAATATGTTTCATTTCAAAGGTAAACATGTGTTTTTTAAGACAAGTTTTACACTAAAGGCAATTTGTGGAGGACAATTAGAGAAATCTTGCATTCTCACACTTAAGAACTAGGGCTCACTACTCCATGTTATGAAATAAAAGAAGAATGCAATACAAATGTGAGTCATTAGATGAAGAACATGTGTCAGGATCTCGCAAATTGGCAACTTCAAGTCCTCTCTCCAAAATGAACCCATGATACAAAGAGAAGAGTTGATACAACCAAAGTTGAACACATTGGCATATGGTGGGACCACCCATTTAAGTCGAAAAGCATAGAAGCACAAGGAGTTGCTTTTAACAAGATAAGACTTGTGTCATAATCTCACAAAGTCACAATTTGATATTGTCAACAACACAAGGCATAGAGACACAAACATTGACACATGGCATTTTATCGCAAGATGGTGACTAGAAATATACTTTCATATGTAAACCTGCAATCAATTAACATTTAGCAATGCAATAAAACTACGACATGTGGATGCTAAGCAGGATAAAGTGTGGACCACAACAAAATCTTTCCAACAAATGACTAAAGGGATTTTAAACAATGAATGCTAGAACAGAGAAAGCCTTTCATTTTTCAAAGTTGCTTGATGGCAAGATGGCTCTAGCTATGTGCCATGTCAATGAAGCTTTGTGAAATATTTTTTAATGTGTGTGTTATCATTTCAAGACTTTGCAAGAATGCAATGCATAAAAATCATTATAGAAGGTACTAGTATTTGGATAACTCATTACAATGCATGAAATTTATTTATTAATTTCTTATAGAGTGTATCTTTTACTATTGCAAGACACAAGCTAATAGATGGTTTTCGTACAAGGAAGATACATCAAATCTTTTTTTGGACACTTGCAATTACTATGTCATTGTTTTTATTAGCATTCCTATAAATAGTCAGTTAAAATGACAGATTTAGCTATTACAAATACTTGTCTAAATCAACAAATCTAAATCCACTATTGTTAAATGTGAAGCATGTGAAGTTTATTTTTAGTAGTACACTTATTCATTTAGGTAAACTGCAACTATATAAGAGCATCGTTACTAT
The DNA here is from genome assembly GCA_007115665.2 of Sequoiadendron giganteum. Taxonomy (NCBI): domain Eukaryota; kingdom Viridiplantae; phylum Streptophyta; class Pinopsida; order Cupressales; family Cupressaceae; genus Sequoiadendron; species Sequoiadendron giganteum. Next base: position 391,492,182 of record CM021109.1, on the reverse strand, counting down.
TTTTATTTTTTATTTAAATCAATTCATTTAAGTTGTTATGTGGGATTGTTCAAGGATTTGTTGGTTCATCTAGTTAATCACGGAAACATCTTTTAGCTTTGCATATTTTAAGGTTGTAATTAAGATTTTATGAAATTTTCAGAGGAGATGATTTGCTTTCATATTTTGACAAGACTTAATTTGAAAGAAGTCATTTGTTTTTTTGTAGTTTGTCACAAATGGTCTACAACAGTGAAATCATTAATAAAATCATATGTTATAGTTGTGATTTAGTGCATATCCGTGACAACAAGCTTCTGCAAAGTTTTCCTTGAATGGAAGAATTGTGTATTTACTTTCCTATGGCATATTTTACAAAGGTTTGTATGTTTTTTGTTTTGTTATGAAGTATTTTTATTGAAGTAAAATAGTCAAACTATTTATCATGGTTTGTTTATTGTTTCTAATTGTTTTCTTCAAAGTAGACAAGGGAATCGGCATAGTTGAGTCTGTCACTTGAAAAGTTGGAGAAATTGATATTGAATATTGATGTTGTTCAGGGATACCTTAAAGGTTATATCACATCGTTGGGTTGCATTCTAACAAATGCTCCTTTGTTGAAAATAGTCAAAGTTTATATGCATTATGACTTGGATAATTTTGAGTTCCTTCTAGATCTTAGACTTGCAAATCATTTCCAAGAACTACAAGGGTTATTCCCAGAAACTAAAATTTTACTATCAGTATCTCCTTGATGTCTAAAAAAGGGGATTTCAATTTTGGATGCCAAGTTCAATATGTCTACTTATTAATGAGTTAGATGTCAAAACTTTTCAATCTGAGACAAATATTTTATGAACAACAAGAACTTTATAATGACAATTGCAGTTGGAAAGTTTAACAAAGAATGATCAATCTGAAGAGAATTAATCTTTCCTAGCATTTTGAGTTTTCAATTGAAATTACCATTCATTTCAAGATGTATGTAGTGTTGTTTTTTAAATTACTTATACAATTTGTAAATTTTGTGAAGTGCATTCGTTATCATTGCATTTTATGAAGTTATATAATGTTTTCTTAAACTACTTACAAAAAACATTCTCTCAAATCTATACCAAAGTTAGTGAAATTCAAATTGTGGAGCTATTTAGTATTTTACTGTATTTTTTCGTGGAGCTTAATTCAACATAATTCTCTCTTTTTTTCCTAATTGATTACATGGCATGTTAGTATGATTGATTTGATTACGTAATAGAGTATATTTGTGTGTTTTTCTAATGGTTGAATCCTTGCAATAGATATAATATGAGCCATATTATATTATATTATATCAGTGACACTTTGGTACTGTATTTGTATATTTTATTGCACTTATTGTGTGTCGTCTTTTTTTATACTTGTGTCTAGTGAATTCAATTATACATCTCTTCTTATTAACTCATTCTAGAGTATTCAAAATTTGATAGTATTCCAATTTTGAATATTATACAAGTTTGTATATTTCGTTCAATGCCTTTTCAAAAGAGAAATGTTTTTTTCAAGTGTTTGTTTGATCACAAACCAAAATATGCTTAGGTATGTTCTATATTCTCAAGGTCTTTTGTCAAAATTATATGATTTTCTTTGTCATAGTAATACATTAGTTATTACAATTTCAAGAGAGGAGAATTTTTTTTTGGCATGTTAATTGGTTAGTGTCTAATCATCGATTTTGTTAATTTCAAACTTAGACAGTTTTTGTTTTGTTTTTTAATTTGAATATTGATTTATATAGTGGAGAATATTTGTATAGTGGAAACTCTAGTGTTCCCACTATAGACACATTATACTAGTAGTAACTAATACAAACAAAATAAACTTGTTAAAAGAAGTGTAGTGTATTCATTTTTGTGGATATAGTTTTGCTTGCATACTTAGAAGTAACTAATCTTGTCGATTTATTTTCAAATTCTATTTAGAGGAAGAAGCCTGGAGGGTGTTTTAAAATCCATGCAAGAAATCCATTTAGAGGTATTTGCAATTCATCAAGTTGTGAATCAACATGCACAACAAACAAATGGGGTGCAAAAATTTCCTTTTGCATGGAAAGTTGCTACAAAAGCCTTTTGTCACATGTATGTAGAAAATTAGAAGAAAGAACCCATCCTAGTCTCTATTTGATCTTCTCTAGATTGAGAGCTAATGCAAGAATAATAATTTGACATCGGAAGCCAAGTAATTTCAATAAATATTTTCATACAATATAGGAAGGCAAATAAGAATGGTTTCTTGCTTTTGATTTTGTAGATAGATGTCAAAAAAAAAATGTGGCAACTTTCAACACAAAAGGATATTTTTTTATCTTATGTATTTTGTGTGTATGTGAGAGACTATATGAGAAAATAATATTTTTGTATCTTATTTCTTTTGTATGTGTGTAAAGGATTGTTTTGAAATTTTGAGTATAGAAAAGGGACTACATCCATAGAGCAATTTTCATTTTGAGCTCAAAAGGTTTCTTGTTTTGTCTAAGGCGGTTAAGCTTTTCTAGATTTTTCATGTGAATTATTTGTTAAATGAGAAACATGAGACTTGTAAATGGCTCTAAGTGTATTTTATCGAGCATATTTTATAAAATGGAATTTCAGCCCTTTTTTTAGGATTCTTGGAAATTGTAAATCTAGGACAAGTAGAAAAATATTTTTGAGGACTTGAGAACTTTAGACACAAAATTTTTGTGTTTGCTTCATATAATCAAACATTTTTCTAATCAATATAATCAAGGATTATTGAAATATTTATTAGATATTTGGTGTAATGAATGTTTCAATTGATTGTTCGTGTTTAAGGAATAGATTAATTCATCTCAAGTTTCAAAATCTCTCAAATTTTGATTTAGTAACAAATTTAGAAATAAGAAACATATCAATAATTGAATAAGTTTATTCTCTATCAAGAACAATTGTCATCACAAATTTTGATCTGTAGCTTGCTTTTATGATGAAATTTTGATTTTTTCCAAAAGGGTTATGATGTTAACCAAAGAATAGAAAAGCGAAGAAAATAATGAAGTGAATTAACTTGAAAAAAATATTGAATAAACTAACAACACATGGGAGATTACCTTTAAAAAAAAGTAACATATGTAAAATAAATAGGGTTTCGATTTGAAAACAATAACCAATGCACATAATAAGTTTTTATCTCCAAATGAATTAAGAGATGAGAAAGCATCATAATAACTAAAGAATATTTAACATTAAAAATAGTTATTACATCACATAGTAATATAATAAAATAGAATATAAATAACACAGACTTCCAAGATATTTTTACTGAGAATATGATCTAATTACATAATGGTCATAGATTTATAACTACTACTATAACTATTTGATGGTTGATTGAATTTTATTGTTTTTTTAATTTTATAATCGACAAGATTTTTTTATCAATGAACTAGAAAATTTTCTAATTAAATGATGGAGGGCTCTCGACATCCTACTATGTCTAAAACTCAAAATATTTCCTTGCACTCGTACTTGAAATTAATTTCATGCAATTATTTCTCACATTATCCTTTGTGTTGGCATGGTTTTTTATCACTTATCATTTTTGTGCGCTAAGATTTCAAGGTTCTACAAAAATTTAATTGCCTAAATTTTAGGTATATAATAATTATTGACTAAGTATTGTATTAGTTTCAAGTGGTATATGTGAAGGGAAACCCACCTTGGTCTTGCAAAGCCTAAAGTGCATAAGGATTTTCAAAATCCTTATTTGTTGGTCACTGACCTGAATTTTCTTATGTATAGATTATTAAGAGTATAACATACATAATTCATCCCATCCATGCACCCCCATAATCTTTTCAAATTGGTGTAAGAATATAATTAAAGCTAAAAAGGAAACTTACACATATAGCCTCATAAAAATATAGCTTACTACTATTTAGGTTATACATATTATAGACACCTAAATCTAACCAACATATTTCTACCAAAACATCATCGCTTTCCATCATTAGGTATCATCAATCCATCTTCTGTATTTAATTAAATAATTTCATTTTTTAATTAAATTATCTATTTCATCACTTTTCCTCTATATTAATCAAATAATTAACATTATTTAATGAATTTATTGATTATTCCTCTTTCCTAGATTAACTAAATAATTCATTTTTCATTTCCCACTTCTCAAATTAAATTATTATTTTAATTATTTAATTTATCTAATTATTCCTCTCAACACTATCCTCTTCTAAAATAAATAAAATTTATTTAATTAATTATTTATTCATTGCCCATGCATTTCCACCTCACTAGCTAACTAAGACTCACTTTCAGTCCACTCTTCAATAAATTCTCTTAATTGATCATTAGTTACACTTATCTCTTCAATCAAATCCTCTTAACTAATCCATGCACTTTGTTCACTAAAATCACGTAGTCAGTTAACTATCCATTAATTATTCTCATGGATTTTCATCCATTGATCTACTTAGTCTCTCATCAAATCCCAACCATTGATCAATATCAAGAAATCTATTAAACAAAACTATCATTCATCTTATTTTCTCTCTCTCATCATTGTGAAGAAACTATACACTTGTTATCAATAGTTTGTGCTACAAAATCATAGAGTAATTACTACTACACTTTTCTCTAAGGTACAAAGAGGAGAATAATGGAGCTAAGCTAAGTTATTTGTATAGAATTGTATGTGTGCAAGTTTGCTACATTTCATTTTGATTACAATTTTTCTTAATGCTCTATTGGTATTGATTTGTGAATTGATTACGAATTTTGTTATTTGCTATTTCATTATTCGATTTTATAGTCATTTTCTAGGTCATACACATGTTATTACCTTATAAAAATATAGCCTACTATTATTGAATAACATATATTCTTCTTCCAAATCCCAACTCATATCGCAATAGCTTTGCATTTAATTGAAATAAAATTAATGCATTCTTTAAATAGAAGTTATTAAATAAATATGCATCACAGAAAATGTGTAATACATAATCATAGAGTCATGATTGTATTGATTCAAAAAATATTATGTAAAAAATGGGAGACAAGAGTGTTAATGAATATCACTCAAAGATGTCTCAGTTCAAATTGTATATTAATGTTATGAACCAAATTTTATAATGCTTTCTTCTAAGCAGTGATTAAGACTCACTAAGACCTAATCTTTATGTCCCAAAATTATACTTTGTAGGATCCCAAAAAAGAGGCTAAAAAAATTCTTTTATAAAAACAAGGGTGCAACAAGCTTAGAGCCTTGAACAAATGTCACGTTTTCATTTTACAACTTGTTCACAAAATAAGACAAAAGTGATACAATCATTTGGGATAAGGAAAAACACTTGAGTAGCTCAAAAACGATGATGAAACGGTTGGAGAAGTTGAAATTGATGTTGAGTATGTCACCATATACTCATTATACTGCTTTGATCATGAGTTGTAGTCATCTTTCATTGGCTAGTTGAATTTTAAAATATTTTGAATGTTATTATTATGGACATTATATTTTGCATCCATAACTACTCTAATCTCTTTAATAAAGTTATCTAAATTAGACTCTAACTCTATCATTCATTAATTGCATTATTTAACAATGTCAATTATAGATTAACCCTTGAACAAATAAAAGAGCACATAGATGGGATTATAGTCCCAGATTCTCCCTTCCAATACTGTAGAGGCTTGACCTCTCCAAAATTGTCCAAAATATTAGGCATCAGTTCCTTTCAATTGCTTAAAACATTTTCACTTTATCTCAATTGGAGGTTCAACCTAGATTGAAATTTTCAAATTTCCCCAAGTAGTCCAATGGCCTCATTTATTTCTATAATTGCTTTGGGGTCAATCCTACTAGGTATGTTTGATTTTTGTTCTTCTTGGTATCCACACAACCTAAATTGGTTGGAGGGAAGTTGCATGCTAGGTATGTTTGATGAAATTGTTCTTTAAATTATTAAAAATTCCCCATGAATCTTATAATTTGTGTAGGATGTTGGATAACCTATGGTGCAAGACATCATCAATTATATCAATGGAAAATTTCTAACCTTCACCTTTGGATGCCACTTCAGCTTCTTTTCTCTACCTCAACAACTCCCTCAACTCTTTTATTTCTACTAAATTTTCTTCCTTGTCTTGTGCAAACAAGTATAGTGAACTGGTTGGAGTTGTGATTATTGGTACAAATCCTTCTTTGTGAGAAGGTAGTAAACTCTACACTTTATTATACTCATTCAACAATGTATGGTAGTTCTCTTGTAATTTTTCATAGTTGGCATATAATCTCTTGGTAGTGGCCTCATTGAAAAGTGTAGTATTAACTGCAAGATATGCAACTTAGATCAAAGAGGTGTCTACAACTCTCTTTACAATAAGGATCCCAATCAACTTCCCTACATTTATTGCTACTTGGGGCTTATTTTTTATGGGGCTAGAGCCCAAAGAGCCAATTTCAAACTTTGCATTAAAGCTAGATTTTAAATAATCTTGCTCGACCTACTCCTCGATAGTGAATTCATCATTATCTTGTTCCTAATTGTATCAAGGGCTATAACCAGAGCTATATCCCACTCTAGTAACAACAAGATGCCAACATCTTGCACCATTTTTCTTGCCTCATCAAGAGTGGTGTTATTAACCCTGATATATACTTCCTTCAATATTTCTTAGGTTACCTTCTCCACATGTGAGGGGTCAACATCCTTCTCAGCCTCCACTAACTTTTCATGAAATTATTCTCTTTTTATTCTCAACATAAAATATTTGAATTCCTTTTCTTGCATAAATTCATCATCATTGATGAATTGTGTGGATGCCAAGGCTCTTATATCACTCTCCTCCTTACTTCCATCCCTTAGGATAATTTTTATCCTATCTTTTGGAATAATAAGGATTTGCACCCTTTGCAGGATAGGTAGAAGTTGGTTTACTTATTCCTCCCCAATGACATTTTCTATCATATCTTCTATTTCACCAACCTCCTTTTCTACATCTATAGAATAATCCACCAAGTGTGGATGTTCAACTCTTTTTCTCTATTTTTATTGTTGCTTTGTAGAGGGAGCAACTAAAACTATAGGTTTATTATGCATTTATTGCACTTGTGACCATTGTGGCATTTGTGTCCCTCTTGTTGTTTGGTATATGCTTAAAATTTATTGAGGATCTCTGTCATCTTGAGGTCATTCCTCAATCTTCTTCTAAAGTGGATTACAATCTAAAGAATCAATTTTATCAATTATAATTTTTATTTTGGAAATAGGATATGGTACTTCATGGAAGATACCAAGGTAACTTGGATTCTCCTTTCTATGTTCTTCCTTATAAATACTTACCCATTTTGTTCTTTTATCCTTCACTTCCTCTTTTTTCAAACATTTTTTGATGACATCTTCTTCAAAAACTATTATATACTAGAAACCTCCCAATATAACATTAATTGTAATGGGACCAATGAATTTTTCAATGTCAACATCTCTCTCAATGTCAAAGTTCATCTTATAAAATTGTACCATAGGATAAAGAAGCTCTAATCCCTCTTTATTTTTACAAATAAAATATGAGAATATAAGGGGTGTTGGGAAGAATGATCCCTTCTTATATCTCCTCAAAGGAAACTTGATAGTTTCATTTAGTTGCCAGATTATCTCCATATATACTATCCTTAATGGTTATTTGGAACAATGAGTTTTCCTAGGTCAAAATTTCATACATGTGAGATAGGGATTTTAGACAATCTCTGTGTGTACCAATGCTCAAACAAGGTCCATCCATTCAACAGAATTATTGCATCTTTGTAAGTAGTAGCATAACCTTTCAGGTGTTCTGATAAAATTCCAGAACCTTGTGACAATTTGACCTTCCTAGAAGATCTGGCAAATTGAGGTAAAATGTGAGGTCTTATAAAAGACCCATATACTCTAAATACTATAGAATTCCATGTAAAAACCAATCTACCTAGTTGTGAGAAATTCCTAGCTTAGGTGTTATGTCCTTTAGCCTTATGAAATCAATAATTTCCTTAGACAACCTTTGTTTATCAATACATATTTATCTTAAAACTATTTAGACAAAAAATCCTCAAAAACCACATGGTTTTCATTTTGGAAATGCATTTCCCATATGTAAGTCTAACACTAGACTAGAAGACGGGTGTCATTTTCATCATATTTCCTAGTATGTAGAGCTTTGTCCCAAAATTTCCTCTAACCATATAAGAACATGTGACACAGTAAGGAGTACCATCTAAACTCCACCACCTTTCCACTAGTCTTCATTAGAACTAATTGTCTATGTATTTCATTAGCAATGAAGGATACAAAATCAAACTCTCTATTTATATCAATATTTTGAATATCATCTACTATCATCATCAATGGAATGGTAATTTGTGCTTTCGCATCTATTCCCAAATCTTTGCACAAGCCATGGTAAGTTTTGGTGAAGTAATATTCAAAGATATCCTCCATGAATGACTCTGCTTCTACAGGAATAAATCTCACAGGCCTCCTATCTGTGCCCCTCACTCTATGCTTTAGTAGCCAATTAATTTATAGCTCAACCTATCTTTTTGATACTCTTTATTTAATTTATTGAAATCAATTATTTTATTTGCAATTTTATTAAAATTGTAGACTTCAGTTATATATCTATTTTATCCACTCTTGTCAACTCTCCCCCATTTATGGAAATAATATTTCTACTGTGTTCATTATAATTATGTGCCAAAATTATTAGAAAGTATACATTGATTAATATTTTGGAACAATGAGTTTTCCTAGGTCAAATTTTCATACATGTGAGATAGGGATTTTAGACAATCTATGTGTGTACCAATGCTCAAACAAGGTCCACCCATTCAACAAAATTATTGCATCTTTGTAAGTAGTAGCATAACCTTTCAGGTGTTCTGATAAAATTCCAGAATCTTGTGACAATTTGACCTTCCTAGAAGATCTGGCAAATTGAGTAATAAGGTCTTCATCCAAGGGTCTCTTCACCTTCAGAAACTTGGATCTAGTTTGACTCATTTTTATTTATGGTTTTGGAAGAAGAAAATTGACTCTAGGGCTTAATTGAATTCTATGGTTTTTTAATTATATGCCTTGGGAACCTTACTTGTAGGCATTGCTAATTATGAATTTGCAAAGGAATGGGTAAAATTAGGTAAAATTGGATATTTTATGCTTGACATAGAAACTCCAATTCACTTTGGTTACGCTTGAATGATTAAAAAGCTTTGGATTTTTCTTGCTTTGTGTTAGAATTAGATATGGTTGCCAAGATCTTTGGACCAAATGGAAAGCACAAAAAGAGAGAATATGAATGTGACAAGAATAAACTGTATTCTTATCAATATGATTCATTGATATGAGATGATTTACAATGAGAGACCCCTTGGTTATATAGCCAAGGTGAGTACATAGAAGGGCATAAGATTATGACAAGTGTCGTAATCTTATGACATGAGACAACTATGAAAAGCTATTACTCCACCTAAAGTGGAAAAGTGACAATGTGATAACATGATAAGTCCACCAAAGGTGGAAAAGCTCCAACTACCTCCTATGTGGTCCCTAAGTAAACTTAACTAAGGTGTAATCATGACCCAGGACAAGGTACAACACATTTAATTACACCAACACTTTGGAATGCCTTCATGATTTTAAAAGTCAACTTAGAGCTAGTTTTACTCATTTTACTTTATAGTTTTGGATGAAGAAGATTAAGTATAGCGCTTCGCTGATTCGATGGATTTTTTACTAGGTGTGTTGGAAACCCTACTTTCAACCAATGATAATCATGAATTTGTAAAGAATTGGATAAAATTAGGGCAAATTGGATTCTACTTGATCTTGAGATAAAAACCCTAATTTGCTTTGGAAATGCTTGAATGCTCAAAATATTTGACTTTTTTTGCTTTGAATTAGGTAGGTGAGTATTAATATTTACCATTACTGCTCATATGCATGAATCAAGAACTCACACATAACAATCTACAAGATTGAATTTTGGTCGTTAATCTTCAACTGACGTGAGTGAATTAATGATTATGGAAAAGTTAAAACATTTGAAAAAGTTGACATGGTAACTCTCAAATGTTCAAAGAGTAGGCAAAAAAATGCCATGTGGCCACATCTCACTTTGCTACAATCTTGCAAGCTCACCCTCATAATCTTTAACAATTTATGGGGCATAGGAAATATTGTGGGGAAGAAAATATTTGAGTTGACTAGGAAGTATGAACCAATGGGAGGCATCAACGAAATAAATAATTAAAATCTCAAGAATAATTTTCACTCTCTTGTGTGCTCACAAGGTCAACCCTCTAGTGATAACAAGAGCTTGTGGGGAATATTATCTCATGGGAGGAATTCAACTAGAGCTAACTAGATAACGATAGCCAACAAGGAGTGGTTAAGGAGCTCAACACTTTAAAATATTAATCATGTTAGTTCCTTGCAACCCTAAAAGGTTTCCCCAATGATATGCTTTGAACCTCGTGGGGTAAGAAGAGGTCACGAGGTGAATGAGGATACACCACATATTGGTGGCATGGGTGAATAAAGGGTTGTTGTGAAGTGAAAACATTTGAAAAAGTTGACGTGTCACCTCTCAGACATTCAAAAAATACATGGACAAATACATGTGTCACTTTCTCACAATCCCAAAAGCTCACCTTCTCAAAGTCTTTGTGAGTCTATGGGCTATAGTAAAAATTATAGGGAAGAAAATATTTGACCTAACTTCCTAGTATGAACCAATGGGAAGCATCAATGACATAAAGAATCAAAAGATAAAGGATAGGTATCACTCTCTTAATTGGTTACAAGGTTGACCCTTTGGTGATAACAAGAACTCGTGGGAAAATATTATGTTGCAAGAGGAAGCCAACTGGAGCTGACTAGATAGTGATAGCTAATAAGGAGTTGTTGGGGAGCTTAGCACTTTGAAAAGGTAATGCACATGTCACTCCCCCACAACCCCACAAGGTTGCCCTAGTGGTATACTTTGAATCTCACAAAATAAGAAGAGGGTGTTGATAAAATGAGGATACAACATGTAGCACCAATTAGGATAAGAGTGGAACCTCCAAACAGACGCAAGATGGCCTAACTTAAGTCACAAATTAAGTGCATGCACAAAAGATGTTTTAAATGTTGCTATGAGGTGGGGTCAGTAACACAGGGCCTTAGTCAGTATGCATACAAGGAGGGGTCAGTCACTGAATGCTTAGAGAACACGTGAAGACATGACTTAAAGGACTTTTAATAGGGTAAGACAATCAACAATGAAATGTAAATAAAGTGCATGGTATAAAAGATGAAATAAGAATAATATAGATTTAAAGGCACGTGTAGTCCATAGAAGTTCTTTTGAATTATGCTTAAATTAAGAATTATCATTCTCCAATAGAACATCCTTTCTCAATATGTATTATTTCTATTCTTTTTCTTTACTTATGGACTTTTCTTGATCTTTATAGTTTTATTTTATCTTATTGGGGTTTCTTTTATGTCATCTTTCATCCTTAGAATTTTTTTCCCTAGGGTTTAGCTTGGGTTTTGACCAAAACATTGTAACTTTACATTTTTTGCAAGATTTATAGTAAGTTTTGAAAATTTTAGAGTCAAGGAGCAATAAAAATTTACAAGTCCTAGTAATGGCTCTAGTTCAATATATTTGTTTCCAAAAATAGTGTGAAGATCTAGGAAAAAATCTAAACACTAGACCAAAAATGACACAACAAATTTAAGGACCGAAGCACTATATAAAATTTACATATAATACATTGTGCATGGAATAGATCTTTAAGTAAAATAATACATTATAATAATATATATAATATGTACTATATATATAATAATTCATTTAAAATTAATAATTATTTTATGTATTAGCTTGTTGACTGTACTCCATGCTGTGATATGAAAGAGGAATGTGATACAAATATGAGGCATTAGATGAAGAACATGTTTCAAGATCTCACAAATTGGAAATTTCAATTCCTCACTCTAAAATGAATCTATAATACAAAAAAGGTGCAATACAATCAAATTTGAACACATGGAGTCCAACTTAGAATATGGTGAGGGCACCCATTTAAGTTGAAAAGCATAGAAGCACAGGGAGCTACTCTTGACAAGATAATACATGTGTCATTATAAAGGAGGGGGACCAACCACTCCAAGGTTCCAAGTCACAAAGAGCCAAGAGTAGAAGGTTGCCCTACTATACCTCAAGTTGGACAAGTGTTTAGGATAGTGTTTTGTGCTAAGGGTAGAGAATGAAGAGCACTCTTAATGTCTCTATCAATCTACTAACCTGAAAGTTATGTTTGAACTAAGCGAGCAGGTTTATGGAGCCCATATTGTGAATTTGTCAACTCTCTACCAGAGGACAACACACAATAGGGACGACAACATGGTGTGTTGGAGTCTCACAGGTGCATTGTCATTTGTATGGACATATAGTGAAAAAGGGCAGTCAAAGGTACTAAAAGCCTACTAACAGCCTAGCTACTAAAGTTTGAAGTGATGATGAAAACAAGAAATGGCAGAATAACTAAAATACTAAGAGAGATACTATAAGAAATGACAAGAACGAGAAAGGTAAGAGTTCAACTCATGAAAGGTCTAGCTCTCCCGCAAGCTCCAAATGAACAAGTACCTACACACGTTAGAGTGGGGGAAAATGTTGGGGTTGTTTCGGGGCTTGTCGTTTTGGTGTTTCCACCTCCACGAACAACCAGTATAGCAATAGTATAGAAAAGCGATAAATAAAGTACTTGAGAGGAGAATATCAAACACTAAAAGAAGCACTATGCTATCCAAATCCAACAATAAAGCAATAGTAAATGAACAATACCACCCTCGACCAAAGGCACTCAAGGCCAATGAGAGAGGAATACAAGCCTACAACCATGGAAAAGTCAATGTGTCTACGACAATGCCAAAGGAAGTCTCATAAGAAACAAAGTTGCAGCTTTTGTGGTAGATGTGAAGGATTTTGTGATGTTGGAATAGTAGAGTTGATAGTGTACCTAGTAGCCAAGAAGTGTGAGAAGATGTGAGAATTTTTCCAATAGATGGCTTAAGGGATTTTAAATAGGACATGCCAAAATATAGAAGACTTTTATTTTCTTAAATTTACTTGATTTCAAGATGACTCTAGTTATGTGATATGTTAGTGAAGCTTTGTGAAATATTTTTGAGCATGTCTCCTATCATTTCAGGACTGCAAAAACTACAATGGTATAGATTTTGGGTATATAATGATTATGTTAATTTATTTTTTATTAAATACAATGTATCAATAATCGTCATAGAAGGTACTAGTATTTGGATAACTCTTTACAATACATGAAGTATATTTATTGCTTTCTAATAGAGTGTGTCTTTTACTATTGCAACAAGCAAACTAATAAATCATTCTCATACAAGGAAAAGGAATCAAATAATTTTTTCGATGCTTCCAATTACTATGTCTTCATTGTTATCACCATTCCTATAAATACTTGTGTAATATGAAAGATTTAGCTATTACAAATACTTATCCAAAAGGATAAACCTAAATGCACTATTGTTAAATGTCAACATGCAAAGTTTATTCTCACTAGTAGAGGTATTCGTATAGGTAAACTGTGACTATATAAAAAGAATTGTTCCTATTGTTATTATTAAGACTTTAATTTAATATTGTTTTATTTAAACTAATTAATTTAAGCTATTATGTAGGGTTGTTTAGGGATTTGTTGGTCTGTCTAGTTAATCACATAAACATCTTCCAGCTTTGCATATTTTAAGGTTGTAATTAAGATTTTATGGAATTTTTAGAGGAGTTGATTTTCTTTCATATTTTGACAAGACTTGCTTTGAAAGAAGTCATTCACATTTTTGTGGTTTGTCACAAAAGGTTTGCAGCCATGAAATCATTAAGAAAAAGCATATGTAAGAATTTACCATCTTGCATAGGAAAAGGTGTTGAGTTGGATATGACTTAATTGCAATAGGTTCTTGGCCTCACTTCACTCATGTATAATGAAGCAAAGACAACATTTAAATGTGAGGTGATGTTGTGTCGAGTGTATCAAAAAAGAGAGTTGTAATTTTTTTGGCTTAGAAGTTCTAGATGGATACCCCATGCACTTGATGTCTCTAAGAAAGCAATTAGCCTTTTTGGGTCACATTTTAGATGAAAGTTTGAAGGTGGTCTTTAAATCTTAGAAGTGTCTTATGTTGAGATTGATTAGACTAGTGTTAGGAGAACAATTCATGGTGGTAGATAAATGCTATAGGGTGAACTCAAATATCTCGTCTCGGTTCATGGCGTCACTCTTGGATTTAGGAGGGACAAAGGATATGGTGCTGGCATTGTCAAGGAAGTTGGTAAGGCCTAGCCTCTGGGTAGTCTAGAGGATGTAGTGATGAAATTTCATTTTGGTATTTGCATTCCAACCCCAAAAGATATTCACAAGGTTCTGAATGGGGAGGTGTGTTTGCAATGGTGGTCATTCCTATCCAATTTCAAAGAAAGATCTCCAATCAAGCATTGAATGAAAGTAAGAAAGGGTTGCATGCTTTTTAAAAAGTTTACTAATCCGGAGCCCTTTCATGATCTTTCTTGGATGCATGAGTTCATAGAAAAAGAGGCGGTAACAAAAAGTGACAGAAGAATGAAATAATGTATATAAACAACAAATAATATGATTTTTATAATTATAATATTAATAATATGATAGTAATTTGCATTTATAATTAAACCTGGCTAAGTGTTATGGATTGAATTGTATTCAAGTATAAGAGTTAATCCATGATTAGGGTTACAACCAATATTTTGAAAATAATCTGGATTTAATTATTATTAGAATTAGGGTTTGAGTGATGGTTATAGTTCTAGAATAGAGCATTGAGTTAGAGTGTTGGATATGGTTTTTATTATGGTTATTATGGTTAGTGAAAATAGAATCAATTTATTTGTAGTGCCAATAAACAAAAAAATGTCATAAAAGAGAGTATCATTTAAAGTAGACAATATCACAATCCTTTCTTAACAAACTAATAATTTTTTGTATGCCATCACAAATAAAATTTCCAGTCATAGGATCCATTGATATCTCAATTCTAGATATCTACCCATAAAACAATTAAATTAATAGGCATATGAATCTTGGCATACATTCCTGATGCTTGACATCGACCAAAATAGATCTTGATATAATAATCCTCAAAGATATCATAGTTGAAATGATCTAAATGAATATATAACTATTTACTAAAAATCAACAAAAATGATGAAATGTGCAATATAGTAGCAAAAATTCAATTTGAGCATGACAAGTATCAACAATTCCCAAAGAATCAAAATGATTAAATTTGGTGCTTTTATAGAAACAAAGAACGATAACTTAATTAAAATGCAATGAGTGATCAAAATTTAAACAAAACTAAGTAGCAATGAATAGTTTAGGAGCACATGGGTGACATCATTTCAATTTGTTATTGTCGTACTTTCTTTTCTTGAGGTATTTAAACATTCTCCACCTAACTTTCACCAATGGTTTCCTTATTCCAATCCTCATATGTAATTGAGAAGATAAAATATTTCTCTTATTGTCTTCAATGCATTGATCAAAATTCTTCATACATTCTAACATGAGTTTACAGACTCTACAAAATCATTGTTTTCTTTGAAAAGGTTTTCTTTGGAAATGTTTTCCTTACTTGCAAATGTTAAGAAAAATGAAGAATAACATGTGTCACTCTTGCGAATCTTTTGAGATTTAAATCTCTCACAAATTTTCTTTCTAAATTTTGATATTTATCTAAGGTATCAATAGAAACATCACATTATATCTAAGGTATCAATAGAAACAATTATTTCCTTTTTGTTCTTTTCAAAAGATTTTCTCTCAGACTCATTCCTTTCCATAAGAGTTAAATAAAGAAAAAGATGTGTGTTATTCTCACAGGTATTTTCAATTTTATTTTTTCTCATAGTTTTATTTTATGCGCTATTCGTTGAAACATCCACTTGTCTCCATGATGTGTGTTCCAAAAGTGGTAAATTTTTCCACATCTTCTCCTTTGTGACATTGGATTAGAAAATCCACTTGGCTATAATGTACAAGGTTTTGAGAAACTATAAAAGGTGAATATTTTGAGCGTGTCATTGGTTCGAGTAGTAAGAGTTGTCAGTAAGTCAAACCCAATAGAGGAAACAAAAGGGCCACATATCAAAATAGTGCTTCATTGGAGAAAGGTCATTTTTGACAAGAAAATTTAATGTATTATTGGTTGAGACACATTTTTTATTCATGCAAAATCAAACTGTATAAGCGTGAATTTGCACCCCTAACACAAATTCCCTTTTACCCCCTTATACTTTAGAAAATCTAATGCAGAGGCTTAAGTCCACTTAAGCCCGTTGTTTGCATCACACTTGGCACCCTGTTTGTGTGTCAGTGGAGGCTTTATGTCAGGGATGCCTGTGCGGCATGCAAACATCCATGCGACATGCTTACATCCCTAGCAGATTCCTACGGCTAGAGTCTGCAGAGACGTTACACTCTCGATTGGGAGTTGAAGTGTAACACTCCTCTTCGGCTGGTCGACCCGAATATGGTCATTTTCCATCCTCTTCTTCATAATCTTCACTCTTTCATCCATGGCTTTTTTCAAGAAGAAGTTTGGGTGAAGCTTTGCAAGATCTTGAGTTCATTTTCCTCCACTTTTTCATTCATCCACAAGCTTTGTAGCAACACTTTTCACTCCATTGCAGCAATCTACCACTCCATCACTTCAATAGTGCGAGCCCAGGACAAACACCATTGCGATAGAGGCTTGAGTTCCTCTCATTCACTCCTCCACAAGCCTTGAGCACTTTGGACAGAGGTGGTAAGCTCCTCACATCTCTTCTATCTTCTTTGGTTGAATATGCACGTACTGTATTATAGTGTCTTTTGTTTATGTAGCTTGTATTCTTTCCTTTATCATTATTTCTATCATTGCAAACTTGGCTATCCGTAGAGGTGGAAACACCAAAATGGGGGTCTGATTGAGGCAAGCCCCTAAACAGCCCCAACCTTCCCCCTTTTTCAGTGTGCAGATGGAGAGAGCTTGGAGCAAGCTAGTGAGAGGATTGTTCTATGAAATCGTCTTCGTCACCCTTGTGATAATATATTTCCTTTATCACGTTAATCTATACATTTCGTAGCTCTTGATCTTATTTTGTCATTCTGGAAATTCTTAAACTAGGTTGCTAGTCCTTCCTTAGAGCTTAAACCTCATCTCTTTGGTTTTCTGGCCGTATGGATGCCAGGGCACCTACGAGACGCCAGCGCGTCGCGCTGTCATCCTAGAAATGCGCTTCTATCCTCAGATAGAGAGCTACTTGAGATGCAAAGTTGACTCTGGAAAGTGACTCACCCAGTCTCCCTTCAATTCTCGAGATTGTAGAGTGATCGAAGAACACATAGTCTTCATCATTCTCATCCCTTCTATCCTAACCTTCCTTTAAACTGAGGTAAGTTAGGGCAACCTTTCCACTCTTGGCCTTTTGTGACCTAGGGCCTTGCATTGGTTGGTCCCCCTCTCTTACATTTCTGGTGAACCTGATGTGAACCAATGTCTATCCATTTATCGACATCTTGAATCTTTTCTCGTCTACCTCTTGGTCGTTATACCCTGGTGTGTTGTGAAAGTTTATGAGCTTCATGACCTAGTCTATGATCTCTGGGCATATCATTAGAAGAAGTCTGTGACACCTTCTGATGGATAAGACGACGGTCTCCTCTAGCTTCACTACCAACCTTTTCTTTGGTTTTGTGATTGGTCTATCCATGCAGGAGCATGTATCATGAGGCGAATCTAGGTTTCTTGATGAAATTGATTACATCCCTACTCCTCTTGCATCACCAACCTCTTCATTTGTAAATGAGAATGAGGTCATCTGTATCCCTTCTGAATACGTCGTTAGCCTTGATAAAGGGTTAGGTGCATTGGAAAATCACCTTGAAGGAAACCCAAAGATGGCTAGGGCTACTAAGGTGATCGATGAAATAAGATACATGGTGGAAAAGGACCAAACAGGCATGGAGCTCTTAGCTAGTCTCATTGGTCTAGACGAAGCATGTTCCCCCTTGAGCCATGGTCGCATGATACGAGGTGGCCTCTTCGAGGAACATGAGAGGCAGTTAGAGATGTCGATGCCTCCTACATCTGTGTATATGGCTGTCACGGTCCCTTCGGTCAATATACCTGCTACTTCTAAAAATTTTGAGACTATCAAAGCAAACAGGAACCCTTTGGGTTTCCACTTCACCCCTTCTACTGCCTTTGGTGGTGGAGGATTTGGAAGAATAATAGGTGGAGGCTTTGGTGGCGGAAACTTCGGAAGTGGGGGTGGTATTGGCTGAGGCAATTCTAGTGGGATTCATGGTGGTGGTTTCAATTTTGGTGGTGGCTCCGGCAGAAGTCACACTGGTGGCGCATGACATCGGTGGTGGCTCTGGTGGTGGTCATGATGGTGGCTCCGATGGAGGTCACACTGGTGGTGCAACATCGGTGGTGGCTCTGGTGGTGGTCATGGCGGTGGCTCTAGCAATGGTTCTAGTGGTCCTATGTCTTCTAATGACCTTATTCTGAATACCCTTCTCCAGAATATGGGGAAGATGTAGAACCAAGTGGCGAACCTTTCCCAGGCCTCGGCCCAGCCTATCTTCCAACCCTTCTTTCGACACAGTCCATTGTCGGTTGCAATTTTAAACACTCCTTTACCGCAAGGGATGGAGATCCTCAAGTTTGAGAAATATGGCAGTAAAGGGGACTCATAGACATATGTGTCCACCTTTAACACCTTATGCATAAATTTTTTCCATCATGATGCATTGATGGCCAAAGTATTTCCTCGATCCCTCAAAGATACAACACTGGATTGGTACTGTTCTTTGCCCGATAATTCCATCTTCATGTTCGACCAACTTGTGAACCAGTTCCTTTGATAGTTCCAAGCCAATATCCGGCCAAAGATGAACTTCTCAGACCTTGTTAGGTGCAAACAAGGGGATAATGAAAAGATTACAAACTTTATATCATGGTACCAAGCACTCTTCTCACATATCTCGTATCCATTACCCGATTCTGATTTACAGAAGGTCTTCATACGAAACTTACAAAGGCCTTGGGAAGAGATGTTCACCCTCATGAAGTATCCTTCTTTTGCACACTTGTGTGTGGCCTTATGAGAATACCAACATATGGTAGTACAGTTCGAGGGTCCTCCCTCATGCTCTCGTTCTGAAGGAAGATCTATTGTATCGATATCGAGAAGAGGTAAAACCATTGCGAATGTAGTAGATGTTGTGGATAACAATGGCCTTAGATGCTACCAAAATTTTATGAGGCTATCAGAATCTTATTCTTCCATCCTGTAGAAGTTGGTGAAAGATAAGATCTTACCCTGCCACCTCCTAAACCAGTTAGAGAACCATACCCTAGCTAGTATGAAGAAAACACATATTGTCAGTACCATCGAGTTAACGTACATGATACCGAACGCTGCATTCACCCGCATCATGAGATATAGGATCACATCAAGGATGGTACTATCCATCTTGATGGAAGTAAGAAAAACACAAACAAACTAGTGGTGAAAGCTAATATTGAATTGCAGATTTACACGGATCCGTTTCGGTCACATTCTGCCAACATGATTATCGATCTCGTTGATTCTATTTCTCACCCTGAGGTGTATGTTAACATGGTTACTATTACTCCCTCTCTTCACTCTATGAATGACTCATTAGATGTAACATTTACTTCATAGGACATGCCACCAAATGGTAAGCCTTCTCCACTTTATATTCCCACTCACCTCAATGGTAACATTGTGACAAGAGTCTTAGTCAACCCTGCGATCAGGGTGAATGTCATCATGGAGGAGACATTACTCTTAAAATCCCTACAGAGGGAGGAATATGAAAAAAAATAATCCATCATCCGTACACATGATAGAATTTCTCTTGAACCTTATGGATTGATAATGTTGTTTGTCCTAGTTGGACCCAGGAACATAGACGCGATCTTCGACGTTATTCCCGAGTCAAACCTATTTACAGTGAAGCTAGGCATACCTTGGCTAGCTTCCATGAATGGGATCACCTCCGTAATTCATAAGTGCCTTAAATTTTCCCACGAAGGTGTCGTGCACATAGTGACTGACACTGTATATCAACCTATGGTATCTCATGGAGGATACTCATTGGATCACTTTTGGCCCACTCTCGTCGGTCCACTCCCACAAAGGACGAATCTACTTTACAAGAACTATGTGAAGTACAAGGATAGAGGCAAAGGACAACCGAATTTGACCCTTCCTATAGTTGAGCTACTAGCTACCTCCTCTTCCCAAAAGGGAAAGGAGAAGCTCGCTCCCTTTCAGGTAAACTCGTCTACTCCCCTTTCTTAGGAGGAGTATTGGATGGACAAGCTCGAGTTCTACCCGCTGAGTCCGATGATGCCTCATTGGTGAAAGTCCAGGATATCAGACCTCCCTAATGAGTCCCCAGGACCTTGGTACTATTTATATGGCAAAAAGAAAGGCTCGCGAAGAGAGTTTTCCCCTTGACCTTTTCCTATTCCCCTAAATAGGAAAAGATCCACCTCTAAAGTGATAGAGTCAACTCCTCCTGCCATTTCTGAACCTGATCCTTCTACTCCCATTCAGGACTCTATCCTTCTACTAGAGATAGTCATGGAGGATACTCCCATGGTAGAGCAGGAGCCTTTCATCCCTTCATAGATCTTAGCTTTCGGTTTGAAGAGCCGTAGAAACTGCCTTGCACGTGAACACAAGTGTCGATGAAAGGATCTCTTAGTTGAGTAAGCCTCCTTACAGAAGAAGGAGGAAAATATTGCACCTCTATTGTGTCCTCCTCTTTCCCTCCTTCCGTCTTTGAATCTCTTCCAACTCTCACTATGAGAGCACATGCGCCTGGAAAGGTGCAAGTGTTCATTGCTCCTTCGGCATAGCTGCCTTTGTTGACTTTTGTCTCAGATGTCTTACCTTTCCCGAGACCCGTGGATATGGTGAACACTTTGGTTGTATCCATCGTGGTTCTTTCCTCTTCTCCCTTGACCCTCCTTATTTCGTCTGTGGGGAGTTCACCTCCTCCGATGAAGAATAAGGTAGAGCATGATCCCCCCAACAATGGAGGACGTAAGAAGAGCCCACCTTCTTCGAAGGTGGCCCTGAGTTGAATTATTCTGTCCTAGTAACGGAACCAGTCCCGACCTCCCCCAATTTTGTCACTGCTCTTGAGTCTCTTGGCAACCCTAGCGGTAAACCTTGGGTGCAAACTCCTCCATCCACTGAGGTGAAGCATGGAACTCCCGTTAAGTGTATGTTTACCTTGGTGGATGAAGTTCTGACCCTGTCAACGATCTTTGTGAATTCGTTGAGCTTGGACCCACAAGAGCTAAGTGATGGAGACCTCACAGGTCCCTTTGCCTTGGCCCTTGTTGCGGGGGGATTGAAAGCTCCTCCCCTTAACATTACACCATTACAGGCCTGTCATCCTTCCCCCTACGATGATCTAGAGTGGGAAGCTGATGACCTCTTGGTTGAATAGTGTTAGGGGGAGACCCTTTTCTTGATCTTTAGATTAGATGTGTGTGTGTTGTGATGTGTTTCCCTGTGATCATACTATATGTGCCTAGATGACCCTCGTCACCCCTATTGGTGCTTGGATACAAGCGTGGTGTTGGTGTTATAAACCTTCTTCTATATGTACCTCTATTCTTCCATGTTTGTGATTGAATTTCGGTAAATTGGGGACAATGTAAAGCGTCAAGATAATTTAGGCCTCCTTCCATGTTGACCCAATTTTTTATTTTCACTTCATCTTTCGTGCATTCTTCCTGATCTGGTTGGGGATTGATGATACTTCACCTCTTACCGCAATTATCTAATATATATAAATAAAGGCAGATCTGACCCCACAAAACTAGATCCCACTGTGCCCTTTGTGTGTGTTCTCTTTTCTTTACTTTTCTCTTTATATTTCTCTCTTCTTTGCTTGAGTTGTCCCTTTCATGTGCGACAACACCTCGTCTACACTACTTGGTCTTTAGAAAATGCATTCATTGCCAAGCGAATCTTTTCTCAAAGACCCTTCACATACTTCTTTATTAGAATTGTATTCTTAACTTGAAACCCTAATGCAATGTGTTTCCTTCATCATGGGTTTGTAAAGAAAGGAGTTTGAAACCCTCCTCCCAAGCGGGAACGGTCTTAGTCTTTCCCTCACATGAGAACATGTCCTTCCTTTCGAATTCCTCAATGAAGTGAACATATTTCAAAAGGATTCCTTGGTGACGAATTGATTCGAGAAAGAAGTTGGTAGCTTTTGAACAGTGTGTCCCTTGAGTGGATCCCTCCTTTTCACGTCGGGTTCCTAAGGAACCCGTTCAAAATATTTCTATAAAACTCTATGGTGTCTAGCCCAGGGGCAGCCCGGCTAGCCTGGCTTCACACCTTAACATCTAGTCTGGGGGCAGCCCAACTAGACCGTCCTCGCATCCTTACGTCTAGCTTGGGGGTAGCCTAACTAGACTTCACTTTTCAAACAACACATCCCTTGAGAGGACCTTCATTCCTTTTGAAGGGTTCTCGAGGGAGCCCTTTGAAAGTCCTACAACTTAGAGATGGTTTGTGTGACTGTTCGAC
Source organism: Sequoiadendron giganteum (assembly GCA_007115665.2). Classification (NCBI taxonomy): domain Eukaryota; kingdom Viridiplantae; phylum Streptophyta; class Pinopsida; order Cupressales; family Cupressaceae; genus Sequoiadendron; species Sequoiadendron giganteum. The sequence continues at coordinate 391,469,461 of CM021109.1, read as the reverse complement.
CACTTCCTGATGTGTTTTATATGTGGATAAACATGTCAGCCCCTCTAACCCTACAAAGTCCCCTTTACTCGATCTCCCTCATGTGAGAGTTCTTGGGGGATACCTTCCTTGTAGGTTTGCGAGTCTGTAAGGCACTCTACTCAGTCTCCCTCATGTGAGAGTTCTTGGGGATACCTTCCTTACAGGTCTGTGGGTCTATAAGGTGCAATTCCTAGTTTCCTCCATGTGAGAGTTCTTGGGGGATACCTTCCTTGCATGTCTGCGGGTCTGTAAGGTGCTTTTCCTAGTTTCCTCCATGTGAGATTTCTTGGGGGATACCTTCCTTGTAGGTCCATGGATCTGTAAGGTGCTTTTCATGGTTTCCTTCATGTAAGAGGTCTTGAAGGATACCCCTCTTACAAGACCATGAGCCTGTGAGGCACTTTCGTACTTCAACTTTGTAGTTCTACGGAACTATGAAGTCCTTTCCTGCACTTTCGGGTTCACCAGACCGTGCTCTGCTTCCTCGTCGGTTTAGGTTTACATCTCTTACTCTGTTACTTCCTTACTACTCTACTTTACCGAAGGACTCATCAGTATTCGTGCTCACTTAAGTGTGGGAAAAATGCATAAGCGTGAATTTTCACCCCTAATGAAAGTTCCCTTTTACCCCCTTATACTTTAGAAAACCTAAGGCAGAGGCTTAATTCCACTTAAGTCCACTCGTTGCATCACACTTGGCACCTTGTTTGTGTGTTGATGGAGGCGTTTCTATCAGGGACAACCGCGTGGTGCACTTAGATCCCTGGCAAATTCCTATGATTGGGAGTTGAAGTGTAACGCTCCTCTTTGGTTGGTCGACCCGAATATGGTCGTTTTCCATCCTCTTCTTCATAATCTTCACTCTTTCATCCGTGGATTTTTCAAGCAAAAGTTTGGGTGAAGCTTTGCAAGATATTGAGTTCATTTTCCTTCGATTTTTCATTCATCCACAAGCTTTGTAGCAGCACTTTTCACTCCATTGCAGCAATCTACCACTCCATCACTCTGATAGTGCAAGTGCAGAACAAACACCATTGCAGCAGAGGCTTGAGTTCCTCGCATTCACTCCTCCACAAGCCTTGAGCACTTTGGACGGAGATGGTAAGCTCCTCACATCTCTTCTATCATCTTTGGTTGAGTAAGCACGTATTGTATTGTAGTATCTTTTGTTTACGTAGCTTGTATTCTTTCCTTTATCATTATTTCTATTGTTGTAAACTTGGTTGTCCATAGAGGTGGAAACACCAAAATGGGGGTCTAACTAAGGTAGGCCCCTAAATAGCTCCAACCTTCCCCCTTTTTCAGTGTGCAGGTGGAGAGAGCTTGGAGCAAGCTGGCGAGAGGATTGTTCTACGAAATCGTCTTCATCACCCTTGCAGTAATATATTTCCTTTATCACGTTAATCTATACATTTCATACTTCTTGATCTTATTATGTCATTCCAGAATATCTTAAACTAGGTTGCTAGTCCTTCCTTAGAGCTTAAACCTCATCTCTCTAGTTTTCTGGCCGTACAGATGCTAGCGCAACTGCGAGATGCCAGCGCACCGCCCTGTCATCCCAGAAACACGCTTATGTCCCTGGACAAAGAGCTATCAGAGACGCAGAGTTGACTCTGGAAAGTGACTCACCTAGTCTCCCTTTAGGTCTCAAGATTGTAGAGTGATCGAAGAACACATTGTCTTCATCATTCTCATCCCTTCTATCCTAACCTTCCTTTAAATTAAGGTAAGCTAGGGTAGCCTTTCTGCTCTTGGCCTTTCGTGACCTAGGGCCTTGCAGTGGTTGGTCCCCCTCTCTTACACAAACATGAATTAAATGTTATTTTTGATAGTTCAAGGATATGCATGTAAATTTGATTCTGATGTAATGCTCTATTATCTAAGTAAAAACTCTAGATGATCCCCATGATGAAGGATCATTCAATTGCAAATTTCGATGTAATATTGGTAAAAGAGGTTAGCTATTTTTTTATTCTAGAGAGCTTTAATGGGTGTTTCTCAAGAAGGGATTTGAATATTGTATTTTTGTGCTCACTACCTTACGTAATTTTTTTCTCTTTCCAACAATGAACAATTTATGACACATTCTCATTGATACTAGAGTTACTATATGTGGCCCGTGGCAATGCAAGCTAGGTTGGAACAGTTATTTAACCTCCAAGAGATAGAAGAATCTACACATAAGGCCATGATGGATCTCATAAAAAATAGTAAAGTAATGGTTTTCTTGCAAGGATTTCAAATCAAATTTTAATGAAGATGATTTGTTATTAAAGTGAAAAGAAAGAGTTGTGAAATTTGAGCAAAAAACAAAATTTGACTCATTATAGAGAGGTCCCTTCAAGAATGTCAGTTGCAAAACAAATAATGCTTATGAGTTGGTGAATAAAAAAATGAGTGGTCTTGGAAATCATTGTGAATGAGATTTTATTGAAACATTTTAATTTAAAAAATTAGGATAGGTTTCTAATCTTGCAAGTCGTGTTCCTCACTTCTTTTAAAATAAGTGCAAGTTGCACGAGTTCAGTTAATAATACTCTTGTACACATGCCAAGTATCTACTCTTGAGAACTCATTTTACAATTATAATCAGATCAAAAGATAACACAACAACTTTTTATATTGAGAATTAATGTTAAGGTTGTATTAATGGTGTAAACATCATGGAAAATCTCCAAAATTCTCACTAGTAAGCAATTTTTAGTGTGCATGTCATATCAATTCTAAAGAATACTAAACTTAAGGATAAAATCATAAATTCGCACAAGGGAAGAACTCCATATAAGTATTCTTGGAAATTGAAAAGGATAATCTTCAAGGAAAGCTAATAAAGTTACAGAGCAGAGAAGAGAAACTTTTTCATGGGTTGAGTGAATTGTTCTTGAATTTCAATCAGAGGTGTTTGCAATTCAATGAGTATTTGGCACAAATCATGACAAACCCACTAGAATCTACTTCTAGGAGAGAACACCCACCAAGGAAGATATATTCCTTGGAAAGAATGACACATGAGCTTCCACCAGAGCTAAAGAAAATCAAGTCTTATGCTTTGGCTCTTTCTAAGCCAAAGCCAGTTGTTCCAAACATTAGAGAGATGAAGAAGGGCCACAACATAGATTAAATCTTGGTCCTCAATTATAAAAATTATGTTGTGCATAAATTTTTGAAGTTTCCCTTTGGAAATGAAATATTTACTATGCACCATAGTGGCTTTACTCTTGTGTCTTCCCGTGAGAACTTTTCATTGGATTTCTTTTGGCCCAAGCCTATTGAACCTATTAGACCTTGTGAAGACTTCTTTTTCAAATCCTATCAAAAGTTCATGAAAAAGCTCATGATAGAATTATCCCTTAGAAATATGCCTCAACTTGTGATTGAGCCACCTATCCTTGATTAAACCATGATTGAACAAAAATTCCTTCCAACAAACGAAAAAACAACCTATGACAAATCCTCCTACCATTTCCTATAAGAGACCGCGAGATAATTAAATCAATCTTGTTGTGCCTCCTAAAGCCAAACAAGTTTACAAAGTTAAAGGGAAAGTGGTTGAACAACCTCCCATGGTTCCTTTTGTTCCTCCATTAAGGGAAGAAAAGAAACCTATGGTTGAAAAAATCGCTCCTACACAATCAAAAATAGAAAATAGAATGAAAATAAACTGAAATGCTAGAGAGTGTAGGCATAGATGTCATGCTATTGCTCGTATGTTATAAACTAAAAAAGAAAAGAGAAACATAGAGAATAAAAATCCAAACTTGCTTGAAGTAATGCATGATGATTCTATACATCCTTCACAATGTAAATAAGAACCTTCTAGGGACAATATCATTCGACCTCCTATTGTGATTAATTTAGATGATGATATTGATATTACAAATATTGATGAACAAGTGCATAATGAGTTGAATTCATTGTTCTCCTCTTCTATGAGCTTAAATGAAAATTATCCTAAGAAGAGTTTTGAACTTGATGCGTGTTCTAGTTTGAAACTTGATGTTGTCTCTTTCGCTAGTTATCTGCCTTACGTATATACTAACCGAGATTGGGATGTAGACAACCTGCTATAAGTTGACTTGCATGCACCTTACTAGTATTTTTCTTTTCATGTTTCTTTATGTGATTGCATGTGCATAATGTGATCCCTCACACTATTTTGTTTGATGTATCTATCTTTTTGTGCATTCCTCTACATGTATATATATTTTTCCAAATTTCGTAAACATTTTACCCCTTTAGTTTGTCTTATGTTTTTGTTTTGGGGATGACACAAGGCGTCGAGACATTTAGGTCTCTTCCATGTTGACCTAAAAATTTTTTCTTTGTTTTTGCTCTTTATGTATCAGTCTTCTAGTTCTATGAGTATTCAAGGAATGATGATGTTTTTGAGCTCTATAATAGCATTATAGAAAAGACATATTGACCCTGAATCTATATCCCTTATGTATTTTTGGGGGTAACCCCTACTTCCTTTTTCATGATGTAGCTTCATTTTGAAAACATATGACTTGGCATAGGGATTTCTAAATAAGCTCTCATGACTTAGGATTGAATATTGACTACTTTAAATAAATTTCTCCCAGCAATGGTATTAACAACCGCTTTAAAGTGGGATCATACATTGACAATATATTTTGATATTTCTCATGTTTCATGGTGTGATTTTCTTTCTTCTTGTGATGCATCCTTTTCTTGGTGGTGCCATTGGGTTTGATGTCCTCCAAGAGTGTGATATTTATTAGTGTGCAAATTTCCTCTTAGTGGTGATGTGACACACTGCATTCTCTAAGTTGTGAATCTTTTACTCTTGACTTATCCTCTCTTGGAGACATTAGGCACAATGTTCCTTAAGAAGAACACCTTGCACGAACTAAGAAAAATCCCTTTGAGAAAAACTTTAATTGCATTATTGTTCATAAGTGTTTAGCATAATACAACTTGTTAACCTTATGAAGCTCAAACCCTAATCAAGGTCACATAGCATAAAACACCTTGCTTTCTTGTGGAGCCTTGCCTTGTTCATGGGTGCTTAGCATAACACAACTTGTTAAGCCCTATGGAGCTCGAAACCTTACCTTGTGGTGCCTTATTGAAGTTGTTAGGAGGAAAGATTTCATATGGTATGGGAGCCTAATATGGTTCTCTCATTTTCCACCCTTTGGGAGATTCACCTAGTGGACAACCTAAAGTTCCACTACCTCAAATTGAGCACAAAAAACTTAGATGTGTTTCACGTCGATCAAACATTCTAGGCTTGATCTTCCTACTCTTTGATGTTGTATGATTGAGTATCTTTGTCATTATTGCATACATAATTGTCTTGAATGTCTACTTTAGCGTGAGTTTGACATGGGGTCATACTCTCACTCGAATGGGGGCTAAATATAGTGTAGGAAAAAGTATCCCTTTTTCACACTTAATTTGGGAATGAATAATTAATAATAAAATGAGCTTAATGATGCCTTAATTTAGTGTTGTAATATGTATTTTGCATATTCACATTAATTTTAGGGCCTTATTTATTAAAATGAAATTAATTGTGTCGTATTTTTGGTGTTGTAAGGTGCACCTTTACATTTTCACACTAATCTAGGGCTTCATTAATTAATTAAGGTTAATTATGCCTTAATTGCCCCATTTAATTTCAAATCCAAGCCTAATTAATTGTATTTTCTGAGTGATAAAACTCGACATTCATAAATTCCATAACATAATGTTTAACATTGAGCAATGTGTGTCCTAGGTAAGTGACCTAGGACCCATTCGTCATAGGGCGAATGGGTCCTCACTTAGGCCTAGGACCTAAATTCAAACTATGTTTTTGGTGGTAGTTTAATGATTTCAAATGTATATTCAGATGTCAGCTTGTGTTATTTGAATTTCGAGAATTAATGTTAAGATATGTATAAATAAGAGGTCATTTCATGATGTTTCATCCTAGAATTTTTAAGTGACTTCATGAGATCAAGCTAGAGTATTTCAAGAGAATTTTCAAGACATTCAAGAGCAAATTTGTAGAAGATTATTGCAAAATCAAGATTCCATTATCATGACAAAACTTTCTTGCATCATGCATGTTGTTTGAGCTAATATGGTGATGCAGAGTTCAAGATCTATTCAAGCATTCGAAGCAACATGTCAAATCAAGTTTCATGATCAAGATTCACATCCATTGAGGCCACTTCATGCTTGTTGCAGATTTGCATTCCAAGGTTCAAACAAGGGTTTGGTGAGTGGTGACATTACATTGTTCATTCATCATTTCCTTTATTCTATTTCATTTCATTACAAAGTTTAAATACTCAAATAGGGCTTGACCAAGGCAAACCCCCCATCATCACCAAAAACAACATTTTTCCCTCTTGTGTTTGTGTTTGCAGATTTTAGGTGGAAGATCCTTTGAAGATCAAAATTGAAAAAAGTTGCAAAGTTGTCAAAGTTGTAAGGAAAGTTTTCATTTCAAGGAAACTCTTCTATAGAATTTGTTTTTGGCTGTCTAACAGTGAAAATTGAAAATTTGGGAGTGTAGGCATAGCAAAAGAGAACCCATAAAGGATTTTTGCAGATCCCTAGCCAAGAACCATTCACCATAGGGCTAATGAGTCCTCAATGAGCTTCAAAAAGTGACTTTTGGTGACTGGTACACATTATTTTCCCCTTTCCAAATCTGCCTTTAGATTGTTGTTTCCACTAGTTTTGAGTGCAGTCTTCCATTTGCATTTTATAGTTTGCATTTTGGAGTTTATTTGATGGTCTTAATATTTCTCACCAAAGTGCTATTTAACTCATACCCTCGTCCTTGCATAAAGGAGAAATTTATTGATTCATACCTTTATTTGACTCACCTTTTTAGTTGTTAGTCATCTCATTGTTTGGATCTCATTTCTTGTGTGAAATAGAGGAAAATAGGGTTATTTCTTATCATTTTGGTGAACCCCCCCTATATATATAACCCCATTTTTTTTCGTTGTTTCATTCACCATAAAATTTAAATATCTAGGTTATGAACATTTGTCAGGTTTATCAAACACATTACCAGAAATTGGAGACACAAATTTAGGGCATATTAATTTAAATGAATTTTTGAAAAGAGTTGGGAAAGAAGACATGCCTTCGATTACTCAATGTCTAATTGAAAGTATATTGTTACAAGCCACGACCTTTCCTGTAGAAGTGCATTATACTAACTTGGTCCTAGAATGCATTAACCGTTATGATCCCTAGGCTAGAGAAGTCAAAACTAATGATAACAAACTAGTGGTAAATATTAATAGGGATACCTTTACTTCGTGCCTAAAAACACTAGAGGGGGATGTGTATGCAAAATTTCACTTCACTTTTTCTTATCAAAATTTCCAAGAGAATAAAGGACAACACATGAAAATCATTTCTCAAGAATGGTTTGCTATTCCAAAGAGAGGGAAATCATAATTTCCCAAGAAGTTACACATAACCCACTTTGCAAATGATTTTTTTGATATAATTGTGCTTCTACATAGGTTGAGGGGTGATGAAAGAGCCCATTATTTTAAAGATTTAATATTCTCATTCATACAAATAGTCATTCGTGGTGAGCAATATTTGGATTGGGCTCAACTTATATGTGATCAGGTGCATTCGATGATTTTTCACTTTCCACTCAACAAGTTCTTTTACATGTCTTCCTACTTATTATATGTTATTTCCTACATAAGACCTTGGCTAGGCTTGAGACCTATTGAAGTTTAAGAGCAAGTTGTTCAAATCTATGATTACTATGACAAAGCTTCAATTAGAGAAGAGTTACAAGAATTTCAAAAGGGTAAATGATGTTCTTACCATGAGGATGGTAAGGGATATACAAGGGGGCAGAGGTAAGAGAATATCCAGAGGTTGGAGAATTAATTAACATCTATGGTAGCCATTTAATCCAATTTTAAAGTTTCACCTACATTAGGGTTGGAGATTTTTATGGACTCCCCTATAAACTGCCCAAATATGTAGAAGAAAAATTAGTCTTAATTAAAGTGTCAAGGTGGATTGTAGAAGTAAACAAAAGGTTTCATGAGAGGAAAAAGATAGGTGTGCAATTTACAATTAGCGTTGGATATTATTCCTACAATCCTATGTCTAAGGCCCTCAATATTGAAAGGGACTTAGTTAGATATATAATGTAATTATTTGAAAGGAGGTTCCCTTTTGACAGTAAAAACTTTGTTAAAGATAACCTACAATTAGGCCATGGTTTCTACCATATTCCATATTTAGAGGATTTTTGGGTAGATTTTGTTGATGAGTATGAAGTTTGTAGGAGAAGTTGGATATGGCTGACTTTAAGGTAGATAGTGACATTTAGATTAAATTGGGATATCCAAGGTCTAGATGATTATGAGTCTGATTTTTTGGAGCCAATCTTTGTCATTCATATACAAACTCAACCAATTGTATCTATATATTGGAGTATCAACAAGTTGGAGACTATTGATGCAAAGACTATAGTAATGCTTTGGAGAAATCAAGATTGGGTAGCAAGAAAAATTGTAGAGAAAAAAAATATCCCATCTCCTAAGTCTCAAGATACCCAACATCAAGGAGAGAGAAGCCATGTACCTATATCCTTTGGTATACAATTATTATCTTCTCAAAAAATGATATTAGGAGGATAGGAAGATGGTGATGAAGAACATCTAGAAAAGGATTTAGTAGAGAAGAATTATGGAGAAGATGCTCCAAAACAAGCACAAAAGGATAAAGAGAAACAAGTAGATGAAGAAGAAGAGACGATCAATGTATCTACTTCCCCTTCACAAGCAAGTGATCCTTATTCTCCTTATTCTCCTCTTCCTAGAGAAACATAAAATTATCCTAGGGTAGGTCCTACTTTTCCCTCTTCCCCTGAAATGATAACTTATGATAACCCCCTCTTAGGAGAGTCTTATAATTTATTTTGAGTGTTCAACAATTGGTATCAGATCTTGGCTCCTTCAATTGGCTTGATTGTTGAGGTAGATCTTGGTGGTTGAACACATAGCTACAAGGAAGTATCCTATTCCTCTAGAAGAGATTATTCCTGAAGGGTTTACTGAAGAAGACTATGAAGTTGATATGGAAGGAGAACTCAAATCAGCCCTTGATGGTCTAGATAAAGTAGAATTGGAGAATAGAGACCTGAAAGAGAATCTTAAGGATGTAGATGAGTGTATCAAGAAGTTGAGGGAGAAACTCAAGAAATATAAAGAAATATTCAAGGAAAAAAATGAGTAGCTCAAATATTCAAATGAGATAATTACTAATCTAAAAGTGTAAGTTGAAGGAAAAAGAGTTGAAGATTGCTTGAATGCTAAATTGAAATATAAGTTTGTAGAATGTTCAAAGCTTGAATAAGAGATTGTAGCTTTGAGATCAGATTTGGGGAAAGAAAATATTTAAGAAGACAAATTCAAGAAGAGCACCACCTTACTTTATGAAATGATTGCAAATCAAAATGATTCTAAGGACAAAGAAGGGTTTGAAAAAGGAGAAATTTTAAAAGAAAATTATACTCCAAACAATGCTAAAAAGAAGAATTAACAAAGAAAGATTGGAGATAAGAAGAGCAATATCAGACAAGTTTGAAACTAGAAGAAAGATTTCAAAAGGCTTCCTATTAGAAAACTAGTTGCACAAGTATTCATATTTTAATGGTTACTAATATTTCAATAAATTTGGACACAAAGTTGTAGAGTGTAGAAGAAAAATGAATCAAAATGTTCAATGAGTTTCTAGTCAGTGCTTTAGATGCAATAGATTTGGTCATAAGGCTAGTGAATGTAGAATTCAAATGATGAATTGCTACAATGGTACAATGTTTCAATCATCCAATGGTTACTACTATACATGAAATGGATTTGGGTACAAGGCTATTGAATGAAAATCTATTATGGCAAGAAGTAAGTTTTTTTAGCAAAAAGGTGTCATATGTCATAAATGCAACAAATGAGGACACATTACTAAGTTTTGCAGAAGTAAGAATGTGAAACCCTTTGGTTCATAAAAGAATATTGATCCAATAAACAAGAATGATCCGGTTGGAATGAAGAAGGAGATGAAAAATATCTGGAAGAAAAATGAAGAGAATAAGGTGAAGAATGAGTCTATGCCAACTCTTGGTGTAGATGTTTTGTCTGGAAACTAGACAAAGAGCTTTGGCTCATGGGGAGTTTTAGCATAAAAAATTCCATCCCCCTACCAAAAGTGAGATACTTATATCTTCATCATATTGGCACATTGGTATGGTTGATCTGTTGGTGAAATATCTAGTGTAAAATATATTGTTGTAGAGATTTGCAGAGTGATTGAAGGTGCATGTGACAACACAGTGAAGGTTTTCCAACTTTTCAACCTAACTTTTCACTACTACAATTAATGCACATTAGGTCACTAAAAAAATGGTTTATATTTTATTTTGAGTTTGCTAAATTCATTTATTATTGAGCATTTAAAGTGGAGAGAAAAATAAATGTGAATTGAAGCATTGATTGAAACCCTACTGACAAAGATTCACAAGGTATTTATCAATTTCTTGCAAACCCTAGTTTTGTGAAGATTCAAAATGTTTACTCCTCAAGTAATTGATGTGCTCAAGTGACCAAGGTCTATATTCAAGAAGCATCCATATAAATATATGGAGACAGACCTTGAAAGTGCATTCTCTAGGTTTTCGAGTAGTGTGATGCACACAAAGGATGTACGGGTTTTATATCCATACAAAGATGGAAATATATGATCATTTGAAGATGGCAGAATATTGGGAGAAGGAGTTGTTTGGAGATGAATTTGAGCTAAAACCAAAGTATGAGAGTCTAATGAAGAAAAAAATGGATGTATGGAATAATTTCCCTAGTTTTTGCTATGAGGATGAGTGGATAAAGTATGTGCTTAGCATAATTCATGAAAAATTCATGTGGTTGGACTTATCGTACATGATTAGCAAAGAGGCAATTAGAGTTGTAACCAAATTGTGCTCTAATGGAGAATGATGTGGTGATGAAGGTCACCAGTGAAAAATTTGACAAACGTGCCCTTATGATGAATGATATTGATGATCTAATGGTGAAGTATGCTTCAATGGTGATAGGTTAAAAAATATTCTACACAAACAAAGATAACTTTGTTTTGGCCACCATAATTCATACAAAATACCAAATGGTGAAGGAAGGTGGAGACATAGATTGTGTGAGCTCCTGAGATAGTATTTGATGGAGAACCTACAAAAGACAAAATAATAAAGGTACCCCTTCTGGTATGGTACCCTAATTATTTGCTTGTTTTTATACTTTCTTAGAGAGTTGCCTAGAATAAAAAATGTAATATGGGATGATACTATTTCAATAGCTATACAAATAAGAGATCATTTAAGAGGGTTTCCAAATTTTGAGTCTTAAAAGTCAACTTTGTGGGGATTCTTCAAAAAAATTCAAGAAAAGATGAAAGAGAGATACATGATTCCGACAAGTGTTGTTGACTAGTATAAGAATTACATAACATTCATGGTTATTAGAGATTGTTTCTTTATAGAAGTAGTTGAAACTAAAACTATTTGCATTCCATAGCTTGGATATGAAGTCATAGAAGTTGAGCTAATCGGTCTTGTAGAGATTGTATTAAGTAAACCTAGAGATCTTACAATAGATAGGTTTGGAACATATGCAGAGGAAAGAAGTCAAGTGAATCTAGAAAAAGAGAAGGAAATTAAGGAGAAAGTTGAGAAGTTGAAATTAGATTTGGGGGAGATGGTGAATACACCTAAGGGTTATGCAAATAAATCCAAAGCCACATTTCCTCCTTCATGGGTTATTTCAAGTACAAGAAGGTCAGTTAGGATCTCTACCCTCTGTCCTACTATTCCTATGGCCTCCGAAACAAAGCCTACAGGGAGTTTCGAGAAGAAAGAAACATCTACACCCCTGAGACACAAAAGACTCCTAGGAGGAGAAGGAAAGAAAAGGCTACCAAGGAGAAGCATATCAGTTGTGAGGATGAAGAAGAAGAAGAAGAGGAGAAACCCCAATTTGGTTCAGAAGAAAAAATCTCAAGTCTCTCAGGAAGAGATCAATGAAAAAAGGACAAAGGTTGATGTGGTAGATATAGAAAGTGAAAAAGAAGTAGAAAACGAAAATAAAGGTTTTATTTTTCAGAAAAAAAAGAAAAGAGCTGTAAGTCAGGAGAAGAAGAAAAATCTCCTAAAGGTAAAGGAAATAAGAAAGAAAAGACCCCTCCAGCTAGGAAGTGTATCCCTTTGAAGTTAGAAGCACTATTTAGTGGTATTTCAGAGTTTGGAATATTGAAGGATACCACTGCAATGTATCCAGAATCAAACGATGAGGACAAGACAACAATTGAAGAGGCTATAGTAAAATACATGGTAACATTCAATACTAGCCTAGGTGAAATTGAAGATCAATTTCCTAATGATTTGAAGAATGCTTTGAGTGCTAGGATACAAGAAGCTATTGATGAATATGCAATGTTGAAGACTTTTCCTTGGAGAAGATTGGTTCCTCTTTGTCTCATGAGGATAGACACGAGTTGTCTAAGTTGCATAGTAAAAGATTTAGGACAAAGAAAAGAGTTAGTACTCTCATGAGTAGAGACAAGGAAGACATTGAAAGGCTAAAGAATGAAACTCTAAAGAATGTTGAAGAGCTTGCTAAAAAGTTAGAAACTTCTCTCGATAGTGAAGATCAAATGCAACATGACACATCTATCTCAGAATGCAATGAGCCTGTCACAGAACAACATGAGCATGAGCATGATCCAAAAGATATGGTGACAAATAATACTCCTCCAATTGAAAAAAATGTTGATGAAGAGAAAAAAGATGAAGCTCAAAATGAATAGAATTTTCCCCCTCTGGATATGGAGAAGGATATTGAGTAGAGAGAAGAAGATAAACAAGATGTATTGGAGAAGACTAAGTCACAAAGAGAAAACACTTCACCTCCTTCGAAAGTAGAGAAGAATGCAAAATGATGTTCTAGTAGTGAAGAGAAGGAAAGGAGTGAGAATAAGGAAGTAGAATGTGCTAAAACTGGTGGTGAATCCTTCAAAGCCTCTAGAGATTCATTGAAAAATTTGCTAGATATGCATATATAGTTTCAACCGGTGGTTTCTAAACAACTAATATTGATTCCCATGCAACAAGGTTAGCTAGACATGGATAAAATTTTCACATAAGTTACAACTTGGTGATGCTTTCCATGCCTCTGTATGGAAGGAAATACTTCACTCACCAGAAAAGTTTTGAATTGGTAGATGAAGCAATAAAAGTGTTGTAGGACAGTATTCCTAGAGCAACTGTTGATAATTCTTTATCCAGTGTGCAAAAATTAAGGTTATTACTTGATTCCTTTAAGGAATATTCTACTAGATTGGAAGAAAAGATTGAGAAGTAAATGGAAAAGAAAGTCAATGATAAGAGGTTGGTTGATATTTTTGATAAATGTAGCACAACACATGGAAAGTTGCAAGGCAACTTGAAGGATATTCATTTTTTTTGGAAGAAGTAAAAGTCTTATTTCAATTTTGTTTGAAGTGGCCCAGTTATACAAGGAGAATAAAAGATCAAATGGACTAGTCACAAATTTCTTAGGCCTTGGGTGCATATGATTCGGTAAGTGATGCAAATGGAGCAACAAGAGCAACAATTGAGAATTTTCATGGTTAATTATTTCTATTGCAAGAAAAAAAAGAGAAAATAATAATGTAGTATATTCAAATCTGAGATTTGGTAAGTGTAGGACTTACATCTTTAATTGGAGTTTTAGTAAATGTAGTGAAGGTAGTGCAAAAGAATCTAATGCTTAGTTCTCTAGATTAAGGAGAAGACCTCTATGTTTAGTTTGAGAGTTAGTTTTTTTATGCTCGCCTTCACCAAGAAGGAGTGGGAGGTTGCAAAGAAATATTGGGAGGCACACCTTGCAAAACTAAAGGTGTCTTATCAGGGTATTTTATCCTCATCAATTTAAGTTATACATTTTTTCTTTGTATATGAAATTTTATGATTTTAATGTACATATGTGAAAGTAGTTGATGGTGTTGCAATACAATTTTTGTCATTTTTAATGGATAACATTGTTAGGGGGAGCCACTTTGATGTAAATATTTCACTAAGGGAGATATTATTGGAGAAGTGTGTCGAATATAGAAGAGAAGTATCTTTTTGGTACCCTTTTCCCTTGATGTCAAAGGGGGGGTATTTTTGGAAGAGTGTGTTTCCATCAATGACAAAGAGGGATATTGTTGGCAACATGATCATGATGATGTATGGTGTTGTCATTGATCAAAACCCATTATAGAAATGCAAAAGTGTTGGTCCAAAGAAGGCCAAATGTTTTGGAGAATTGGCTAAGTCCTAGTGTGCATATATTCAATGTTCATGGGAACAATTTTAATATCTGCATTGCTCCCTATGTAAAATATTGTCATGCAATTCTAAGGTAATAATGGTGTGTTTTAAAGGAGTCTCTATCCAAGGTTTCAAGGTTGTATGTACTCCACAGTTGAATATATTGTTGACAGTGTAACAGGCTTAGTAATGGCAGTGTTACAGGTGCAGAGTGCATGTTGGAATGCTCTGCATTCCATTGTGGATTAATGTTATGTTGTGCAGTTTCGAGGAAGTATTGGAAGGTGTTAGTTAAGTGTGCAATCTAAGTGGTAATTGATTTGGTGGTTCGTGTTTTGAGTTGTGGATGAACAATTGATTCATACAATTATGACTTCACCAGTTTTGTTATGCGAGGCCGACCTAAAGTTTTTGGGGTCATACAAAGTTAAGTTATGTATGGAGCAAATTTATGGGAGTGATTATAGGCCATTCCAACCTCTTTTGGTGTTGTACACATTTTGATTTATTTTTCAAAACGTGTGTGATGGAGTTTTGTGCCGATATTTTATGAGGTTGCACATTTCATCTAATTAGGTTGACCTAATTGATGATTTTGGTGTTTATGGTAGATGTATGTATATATACAAGGTTGATTTAATATGCGAAGGAATAGTTCAAGAGTGTGTGCGCAAGATCTAATGTAGAGAAAAGTGTGAAGTGTGATAGTGGTGAAGTATGAAGTGTGTTGAGTCTATTTTTGTGCTTAATTGGAACTGTACTTTCAACATGTTGCAAATGCATTGTTAACAGTTCATCTTTGGCAATGAGCCACTCTTTCTTCTATCTTTTTCTATTTTGGGTAGTGAGCCCTTGGTAGTGAGCCATTCTTTCTTTTTGGATAGTGAGTCCACCATTCTATAATCTCCATTGTAACTAGTTATAATGAAGTGTAGAGAAGGGGGATTCCCTACCCCCAAGACTCTTGGGCCATAAAAGAGCCTAAGGGAGTGAATTTACCTAAGATACCTCAAACTACCTAATAAGTTGAAATAAAAGGGACAAGATGAAAAGGAAGGGCAAACAAGACTTTGTTTCCCTTCTGCTTATAACAATTATTTTCTAGAATTGGGTGAGCCAACCAGAGAGGTCTTAGATTGCAAACCAGAGGACTCTCTACCAGAGGATGACATCGCAAGATTCAAACTTCAATGTGTTTCACTAGAGTCTCAAAGAAACACTGACATGCTATACGAGAAGATAGTCAAGTAGCAGCCAAAAACAAACAAGATCTATTGACAACCTAAATGTTTTGGTTTTATAGTTTGATAAAAATGTATAGAAATGTAAAGTGCAATAAGAATAATACTATAAAATCTACTCTAATAGAAAAATGACAAAAAAGAAGAAGAATTCCAACTTACTCAAGGTCCAGTTCACCATCTAGCTCCAAGAAAAATGAATAACACCTACACACATAGTAACATGAAAAATGTTGGGGCTATGTTTGGAACCTGCCTTAGTTAAGTCCTCATTTCGATGTTCCCACCTCCACAAAAACCGATAGACATTGAGATATAGAAAAGTGATAAAGAAGTAGATAGAAAAGATACAATATAGTAGAAGGAAATGCCAAACTCGATGTTACTCTACAAGAATGATAATGCAAAAAATCAAATAGACACAATATCACCTTCCCTTCTATAAGCGCTCAAGGCTGATAGAGGAAGAAGAAGAGAAATAGCACCATTCCAAGGAGGTAAAGCTACATGAACCTATAATAGCAATGGCATTGGAGCAAGAAGTTGTAGAAGCAAAGTATGGAGTTGGTATTAGTAAAATATAGTAAGAATGAAGTAAGAAGACGCATTAGAGAGTGAGAGTGAGTGATGGAATTGAGAGAGAGAGAGAGCTTGAGAGAAAAATAATTGAGTTGAAAAGGAAAAAATGGAGGAAAATAGTTATTTTCGATGGTCAATATTTGGTAGGGGATGTTACATTTGTAGGTGGCTAGGAAACATAACATTTTTGTAGCTTCTTGACACAAGAATCTTGTCAGGACGTTAATGCGATGCATAGATGTTTGTGTAGCACGTGTGCATCCTCGATAAAAAATCCCTTCAATAATGATAAATGGCAAGGACATGTGGGGAAAGGCAAAGAAAAAGCAACATTTTTTTACATTATCAAACTTGTAAGGCTAAGATGAAGGTAAATTAATGGGAGTTTGCATGGGGTACAAATTTACGCCATTACATTTTCCTTTACTTTAGCAAGGATATGTGTCGATGTGTATAAGAGATAAAGTAGAAAGAGGTTGAAGAGAATATATCAAAATCATCGAGGAAGTAGATCTTTGATTTGACATACCCTGACATGATAGAGGGAGCTCCACCAAGATACAAAGATGACATGGGTCTTCGATCCTACAAAGCTAGCTGCAATCTCACCACAAACATGTTAGGAAATCAAAAAACATGTTAGGCAAAAATTCCAATCATAATAGACACCATTTCATAAGACACAAGAAGACACAATTTAACCAGATAGACACAAGACACACACTGATCAGATAGATAAGCTTGTGACTGCTGCAAATTCTGTTGCAAGATATTTATAGAAAAGATGAGTCTAGTCAGGTTGCCCCCAAGGTAGATACCAAGATATAAGATGTTTGACACAAGAAATGTGACATTAAATATCAGATAAAAGACACAAATGAATCCTCCTCAAGACATTAAGACACTAAGAAATCATTTTTAGAAAAGGGTTCTTACAACAAGGAACCCTTCAAGACACAATGGGACCCTTTTGAAAGAACACGCCATTTGAAAGGCATGCAATTTTCTGCAAGTTATTATGTCATCAAGGAATCCTTTTGAAATATTTTTCATCAAAGAATCTATTGGAAAGATTTCTCCTTTTTCAAACGAGAGTTTTTAGACCCTTTCATTTTGAAAAGAGTGCTCCTTTTTCAAAGGAAAAAAATTCAGAATCTTTCACTTACGAGATCCTTTTGGAATTTTTTTTTGTCAAGGATTCTTGAGAGAATACATTATTTTAGAAAATAATAGTTTTCAACAAGGGATTATTTTTCCAAGGAATTCATTTTAAATAAATTTGACACCAAGGAATCCCTTTGAAAGAATTCACCATGTTGATAATTAGAAAAGCATAGTAACCCCCCTTAGGATGATGTGTGCTACACCAAGGAGAACATGGTATCCTAAGGAGAGAAAGGAGAGGCAAAGATGTTGTGGCATGCAACACATGATGATATGTCTCTATGGTATATTGTCACGCACACAAGGGACAATATATTGGAACCACAACATCAAGAAGCAGATGACCAAAGACACATAAATCAAGTGATAAGGGGGATTTGAGAATTCAAGGTTAGAACTATTCATAGATATAAATAGGTCGATATAATATAGTATGTATGAACTATCATCAAATTTTTCAAAACATGAAGAATGGATCATGAAGATAAAGTAAAAATAAAAATTGGGTCAATATGGAAGAAGGCCTAAATGCCATGAATGCTTTACATTGTCCCCTAATATTGAAAAATAAATATTACGATACATAGAATAATGATGAAACAAATAGAAGAAGTTCATGACAGATTTTTGTACTTCTATCCAAGTACCTACAAGGGTAGAAAGGGTCCTCCAAGTAGGGTCACAAACATAAAAAGATAAGCACGAGGGAACACAAACAAACAAACAAATCTAATCTACAGATGTAGAGGAGGCACCACCCTAGTCCACATCGACCAACAGGTCATCTCGCTCCAACTCTAGATAATTATAAGGGTAGGGAGGATGATATTGCAAGGGTGAGATAGCAAGGATGGTACCCTTCAACTCTCCTACAACAAGAGCCAGGGAAGAGGGCCCCTCGAGGTCTTCTTTGTTGAGTTCCTGTGAAGCGAAGGTCATTGATTTTACAAAAATGAAGGATAGAGTTGGGATATCATCCACTAAGATGAACATGAACTTATTAGGAGTGCCCTATGTCAACTTAGCAAGAGAAAGATAAAACGCTCGAGATTCATTGTTGCACTCAACAAAGGGGTAGTGACAAACTCTGGGGAAGCAAGGGCTGCCTCCATCACATGGATGGTGCAAGCCAAAATAGAAATAACCTCTGAAGGATGAAAAACCCTCTTACAACCATCACATGTGGTGAGGTCATTCTCCAACTTACACTTTAGCAAAAATTATAGGATCCCCATAGAAGAAGTGGAAGCGGAGGAAGAAGATAGCTTCGTAGAGGACACCACCTTCGTATTAGGCATGTCAACAGGTTGTGAGAAAGGAGGGATGTCTGAGAGGGACATTAGAAGAGGAGGCTCCATGGAGGGAGTGATGAAAACTTACACCCTTTTGGGGTGAGCATCATTAGGATCCACTGGAGGAGCCAAAAGCAAAATAGAAGCGATGGGAACTAAAGCAGGAGCAAAAAAATAAGATGCAACAATAGATACAAATAGATCCCCCTCCATATTCTTTGAGGCAACATGCTCCATGGATAGAGCCTTTCTCTTGCACTTGCAATCACATGCAAGCTGATTATGTCGATTGCAAGCACTGGAGGAGGTAGCTTGAGAAGAGGCCAAAGGCTGTTGCTCAACTACATGAGTATCATTCACAACCATTTTTGGTGGAAGGGTGGTATCCTGAGTAGGAGCAAGAAGAGGAGGCACAAAAGTAGAATCAATAACATGAGGAGAAACAGACACAAAAGACTCAACAATGGGCCTCTTCCCATTCTCTACTTAAAGGGCAGGTGGAAGAACAATCGAAGGTTGCAAATGCTGAGATTCAAGAACAACCCAATGGGAATGCTTCCCCTTGCCATAAATAGTGGGTTAGGGAATCATGGGAAGAACATGAAACTAGAAATCTTTATGTTTCACCTTCTTCCATGCAGGCACCATCACACTCTACATGCAAGGCACAGTAGCATGAACCGAGGATTCCACCATAGGTGGGGAAGTAGAAGCAGACGAAGTTGAAGATACAAGACAAGAAGGCTATAGAGCATGAGCAAGATTCTCCTTCTCTTTTGATGAGGTAAAATAAATAGATCGCTATTGTGCTATCTTAGAGGCCTTCAGGGAAACAATGTAGGGAGATATAGGAAAATGAGCCTTTGGTATCAAACTCCTAGTATTATACTTAACATAAGCTTGATACAAAAAATCTCCCCTTGGAGGGAGAGGTCCAATTGGAGTGGGCCAAAATTGATCCAAAGAGAATTCCACACATTACACTAGTGGTTTGTAGCTTGTATCATGAACCACATGCACAATGCCCTCATGGAGGAACTTCAAGCATTTATAGATTATAGAGGCAACAACATTCATAGAGTCTAGCCATGTAATGCCTAGCCTAACTTTGAATAGGTCAGACTCTAGGATCACAATAAATGACACATCAATAACCTTGGGTCCTACCAAGACTTACAAAGAAATGGTGTGCATAAGGGAAATAGATAGTCTGTTGTGAGTATAGAGGGTGGCCTGTGACTCTTCATATTTCTCCTTATGTAAAATGTTTATGGATAAGGTTTCCTCCATTATCACATTCACCCGACTCGTCGGATCAACCATGACACGAATCACTATGTTACCATTAATCTGAGCGGGAATGTACAACAAGGAAGGCTCCTTATTTAGTGGAAAATCATGCTAGGTAAAAGTTCTATTAG
Organism: Sequoiadendron giganteum; assembly: GCA_007115665.2. NCBI lineage: Eukaryota > Viridiplantae > Streptophyta > Pinopsida > Cupressales > Cupressaceae > Sequoiadendron > Sequoiadendron giganteum. Next base: position 391,449,375 of record CM021109.1, on the reverse strand, counting down.
GCATAACACTTGCATTCTCACCAAGAGGAATACAGGTGAACTAGACTATGTTCATGTACTCAAATGGAACTAGCTCAGAAGATGTTGAAGACTATGCAACTAGATTTGTAGAGCTATCTATATTCTATTCCTATATGCCGAAGGTGTTGGAAACAAGCCACACTGAGAGGGGGGGTGAATCATTGTTGTGCAAAAATTAACTTTAATAACATTTAACTTCCAAGCATTAGGAACATTCAAACATTATGCATGAACAAGAAAATAAACACAACACCATAACACCAAGATTTTTACGTGGAAACCCTATTACGGAAAAAACCACGGTGGATGGCCAATCCACAATTATGATTCTGAGTGTACTCAAAATGGAGATTACATAAAGGGAATGCACTTGCATTCAGGTGCACTCCCTACAACTCACTGCTCAAAGAAAATAGTGCCTACTGCCCAAGAGTTCAGATTAAAACCATTTGAAGATTTGAACTGATATGATAGCATCTATAATGCTTGATTATAGTTCCAAATTAAGTACAATAGTTGATCTACTGCCTTATAGACTAATTCTGTAATACTGTTATGCTCTCCTTACACACACCACACAGATCTTCTATGCGCAAGTGAAACTGTGCTTAATCGCACCTCTGCTCTGCTCTAACTCAAAAATTGAACACTTACATGACATGTACATCTATCAAAATGATACAGACGATCTTGTATATACATCTGCAACATAGGATTTATTTACACTTTGTCGGCTTCAACAAAATTATAACTGTCAGCTTCAACAAAATTATAACTATCGGCTCACATAATGAGAAATATACAATGCATACCCTTACTGGTCAGCCACAACTTGGCTAAGATGCATACAAACATATACAATCATATAGATATTCAATTAAATAATTCACATACATTTGCGACTTAATATATTTATAAAGTCGGCCTTAATACAAGAAGAACTAAGAATACGCCAACCAAATCTTCTAACTCTTATGCGAATTGGTACGAGCCACTACGCTTCAATCACAATAGAGATAATACAACACTAATCATTTCCTGAGATGCACAACACAAAGTGGTAACTTGAAATGCATGCACAAATTGATGAATGTTGAGTTACCGAATACCCTGTTCTGCCTTGTCTATTTTTAATCTGACTGCCGATAGGCTTGAATAAGGATATGCATACCTTATCAACGCATAGGTTTTCCATCAATGACAACACCAGATGACAATTACAATATCTCTTGCCAATAGAAGGTTCCTTCTAACATCATGTCTAGAGGTTGTAGATTGGGTTGCAAAGATAAATGCCTTACGACACACGAATCTACAACTCAGCCAAGACATGAGAGATATATTTTTGACACAAGGGGATGAAATAAGACAATTCATGTCAAGTTCACAAAAATGTAGAGAAGGGGGATTCACTACCTCCAAGACTTTCAGGTCATGGAAGAGCTTAAGAGAGAAAATTTCCCTAAACTACCTTAGACTACCTAATAAGTTGAAATGAAAGGGACAAGATGAAAAGGAAGGGAAAATAAAATTATGTTTCCCTTCTACTTGTAACTGATGTTTTCTCGAATCGGGTGAGCTGACCATGGAGGTCTTAGACTGCAAATTAGATGACTCTTTTCCAAAGGACAACAACGTGAGAGTTGAACTTTAGTGTGCCATGTTGGAGTCTCAAAGACATGCTAGCGCCTTGTACATGTAGAGGGTCAAGTAGCAACCAGAAACACACAGGATCTACTGACAACTTAAATGTTCTGGTTTAAAACTTTGGTAAAAATATATGGAAATGTAAAGTATAACAAGAAAAATACTATAAAAGCTACTCTAATAGAAAAATGACAAAAAAAGAAGAAGAATTCCAACTTACTCAACGTCCAATTTTCTAGCTAGCCCCAAGCAAAACAAATAGAACCTACACACATAGTAATAGGAAAAATGTTGGAGTTATGTTTGGAGCTTGCCTCAGTCAAGTCCCCATTTCAGTGTTCCCACCTTGACGAACTTTCAATAGACAATGTGTTTGAAAAACAAGGATAGACAACTGAGAGGGGGGGTGAATCAATTGTTACCAAAATCAAACTAATTCAACATTAATCAACCTTTGATATCAGATCTGATAATTAACAATGTAAGAATAAATCAATAACACATCAGAGACACATGAACACCAAGATTTTGTATGTGGAAACCCTGTTAGGGGAAAAACAACGGTGGATGTTAGTCCACAAGATTATACCCTGTTAAAAGTATAATGAAGAGTGAATAAGGAATGCACTTGAATTTAGGAACACTACCTAGAGCTCATTGCTCAGAGGAAGGCTCACTACCTTATATACAATAATCAGATTAAATCCATTTGATGAGGTTGAACTAAGAAATTAGCTTTTGCAAAATCTTGATGATAGTTTCAGTTAGGCACAAAAAAAATTCTACACTCTCGTCAAACTCTTCCACACCCTACTCAATTTCTTTCACACTATGCTTTGTTCTAGAATGATTTGATCTTTATTCGCACATGTAATTCACATATACACATCGAGCATACCTCAAAATGAGGAAAACAATCGCTCTTATATATCCGCTACACAGATTTACATCAACTACTTTGTCGGCCACAAATAAAGTATAAATTACAACTGTTGGCCTCAATACATAAATAGCTCTTAGTGCACACCAAAAAAAGTTGGTCACAACATAGTGAGGACCCAAATAAACACCTTCGAATAAACCAAACAATAAATTATTAATCCATAGAGATCCGCAACACGCTATCACCATCATGTCGGCCAAGAACATGAAAAAATTGAATACACAAGAAAAGATCTTCAATCACGAACACTCTGATCAATGCAGACGTACTAAATTGATAGAGCACAATCTAGAGAAATTATTGAACATCTTAGAAATATACACAACAATCAAATTCACCAAAATTGCAATCACATCTTCCAAAAACACTTGCTAGAGAAACTGAGTAATTGTAGGAACATAGATCTTCATAAATTTCTCAATTCTTGATGCATATCACTGAAACTTTTAGAAAACATACTAGATAAGCTCAACAAAAAATCATTTAGTGCGCAACACCAAAAACTCAATGTATATAACTTTTCACCACTATGACCTTCTCAGCTTCACTAACTGCCTGCAATATATTTATTACTATTTTCTCAATATCCTCGACATATACAACCTTCAAAATCACCAATTCTAATAGTGTTGACATCAATGACAACCACAGATCAGCAATGCAACCACAACATCCAACAATCTCCCCCTTTGGCATTGATGGCAACACATGATGTGAAAAATAATACCATCAACACAACTGGTTGTTCATAAACTTCTCTCCCTTTGATCTGCAGTTCTACTCTCAAAGTTCTTCTCTCCCTTTCTTGACTCTTCTCCTCCTTACTTCAAGATTTTTTCACATTTTTCTTCTCCCCCTTTGACATCAATGGAAAAGGTACACATTCTCTGATTCTCATATTTAGTACATTTGACTACTCCCCCTGAGTAGCAGCCACCACAACATAATCCAAAATAGGGTATGGCTATGAATTTAATGACTGATGCAAAGACCTGCATCACTTAGTTCTGATTAGGAGGGGAAATCACCCCTAACTTTCCTTTGAGGTACTCAAAAGTATCCTTAGGCAACGACTTAGTAAAGATGTTTGCAATTTTCTCCTTGGTAGGTATATACTCTAGTCTAACTTCTTTGTCTCCTAAACGTATCTCTCAAGAAGTGATATTTGATGGATATATGCTTTGTCTTTGAATGCAATCCTGGATTCTTAGAAATGTTTATGGCACTTGAATTGTCACAAAATATGGTAGTGGGTTCTTCATACTCAATTTTGACATCTCTCAACATCTGCTTCATCCACAATACTTGAGTACAATTGTTTGTAGCAACAATATATTCTGCCTCAATAGTAGATAATGAAACAAAATTCTTCTTTTTGATTAGCCAAGATACCAACTTCTTCCCTAGGAAGAATGCACCACCACTAGTACTCTTCCTATCATTCACATCTCCTGCCCAATCAACATTAGTGAAAGCGCTCAGGATAAGATCATCATCCTTAGGATACCAAAGACCAAGATCAACTGTCCCTTTCAAGTATCTGAAGATTCTTTTCACAACAATCACATGAGACTCTTTAGGATCGGTTTGATATCTACCAACCATGCATACAAAATTTATTATATCTGGCCCGGTCTGAGTCAAATAGAGTAATCCACCAATCATTGACCTGTATCTTGTTTGATTTGCTTTAGGAGAATCATCATTTTGTGTAAGTTTGCATCTGGTTACCATAGGTGTACCAACTGGCTTTGAATCTTCCATACCAATTTTTTTTAATAACTCTTTCACATACTTAGACTGAGGTATAAAAATTCCATCATCAAACTGAGTAATTTGCAATTCTAAAAAGAATTTCAGCTCTCCTATCATTGACATTTCAAACTCACTTTTCATTTCATCAGCAAACTTCATACACAAATCATCATCACCTTCAAAAATAGTGTCATCAACAAAGACTTCAATGATCAATTATTTATTCTGATCCAACTTGAAATACAAATTGCTATCAAAAGTACCTTTATTGAATCCAAGTTTCAACAAGTATTTATCCAATCTAGCATACCAAGCTCTAGTAGCCTGCTTAAGTCCATATAGAGCTTTCTTCAATCAACATACCATATATTCTTTGTTAGTCAGTTGAAATCCATCTGGTTGCTCAACATAGACTTCTTCTAGCTCACCATTTAGAAATGCCGACTTTACATCCATCTGATAGACTTTGTAATTCTTGAAAGTAGCATAAGCAAGAAATAATCTTACAACTTCAATTCTAGCAACAGGGGCAAAGGTTTCTTCAAAATCAATACCTTCCATTTGTGAGTACCCTTTGCAAACCAGCCTTGCTTTTTTTTTTTACCACTTCACCTTGTTCATTCAACTTATTACAAAACACCCATTTGGTTCCAATTACATTTTTGTTCTAAGGTCTAGGAACAAGATCCCATGTATCATTTTTCTCTATCTGCATTAGTTCTTCTTTCATGGCTTCCATCCAATATTCATCTTTGCATGCTTCATTGATATTGCTAGGTTCAGTTTTAGAAATTAGACAATACTCTTCTAAAAATCTTCTTCTAGTTTGCACACCTTTTCTCTTATCTCCTATGATCTGACTGTTAGAATTATTTTGCTTTACATACTTGGGAGTTTTAGGATTTTCCCTGACTTCTTGTTCTTGTGTTCTTTCTTCTTTCTTCTGCTAGTTTCTGCTTCTTGATTCCCTTGGTTCACTGAAACAATTTAAAGTTGATTCTATGTCTGAACATTATTTCTATTCTTAGTACTATCATGTTGATCATCTGAATCATATCCACTACATTTGGATGGTCTATCAATATCTTCATCAAGTTTTACATTTGCACTTTCAACCATTTTCTTCAACCTTTTATTAAAGTACCGGTAAGCTTTGCTCTGAGTAGAGTAACCTAAAAATATTCCTTCAACACTTCTAGCATCAAACTTGCCTATATCATCATCTCTCTTGATGTAGAATTTTCTTCCAAAGATTTTGAAATATTTGATAGTAGGCTTATAACCAAACCATAGCTCAAAAGGGATCTAACCAGAATTACTGTTGACATTCACCCGATTAATGGTATACACAATAGTACTTACAACTTCTCTCTAGTAGAAATGAGGAAAATTTGCTTCCAGCATCATGATTCTAGCAGTGTCTAGAATAGTTATGTTCTTTCTTTCAACAACTCTATTTTGTTGAGGGGTCTAAGGAGTAGATAACTGTCTTTGGATTCCATGCTCTTCATAGAAAGAATTGAATTCTCAGGAAGTGAATTCACCACCTTTGTCTGACCTTAGGCATTTTATCTTTTGACCTGTCTCATTTTCTGCCATAGCTTTGAAGCTTTTGAACTTTTTTAATGCTTCATGTTTTTCTCTTAAGAAAGCAACCCATATCATTCTAGAGTAATCATCATTAAGCAACATAAAGTACCTTTCACCTTGAAGAATTCTGATTCTGGATGGACCACATAAGTTAGTATGTATCAAGTCTAGTACTCCATTAGAGCTATACTGTTTTGTCCGAAAATAATTTACAGTCTGCTTTCCCATTTGACATTCCTTGCACATAGTGTTAGTAGGCTTCACTAACTTAGGAAGATCTTTGACTGCTTGAGTAGAGCTTATCTTGACAATGTTATCAAAGCTCAAATGACACAACCTCCTATGCCATAACCAACTTACATGAATTTGAACAATTAAACAACTTTCAATAGCAACACTCAAGTGAAAGATATTACCTTTTTTCTTTGTACCTGAAGCAATCATATTTCCAGAACTTCCCCTTATTCTACACTTACTATCCTTGAACTAAAGATTGTAGCCTTTGTCTACCATCTTTCCAGCATTCAACAAGTTATGCTTTAAGCCTTCTACATAAAGAACATCATCAGTATTGTGCTTACCACCAAAAGAAATAGTGCCTTTGTCACGAATCACACCAAAAGTGTTGTTTCCAAATCTTACAACACCACCATCATAGTTTTCCAAGCTTACAAACTTTCTTTTATCACCAGTCATATGATGTGAACATCCACTGTCAATTACCCACTCATCCTTTTCTTCAATTTTTGCTGCAAGAGCTTTCTCAACATTCACATTACTAGTAGATTTAGTGGACACGAAACTATTTTCATTGATAGCAATGAATACCCATTCATCCTCATTTCCAATTTATTTATCAGATTCATCATCAGTAACACCTTCTTCAAAATAACATTTCTTTTGAAATCTAGTCTTCTCATGTTTGTACTTAGAATCTCTTTCAGGACATCTTGATGCAAAATGACCTATCTTATTGCAAGAAAAACATTTGATAGATAACTTTCCTTTGTATTTACCATGACCTTTGGCTTCTCTTTTCACAATCAATATTTCCAGTTCTTCTAATTCGTTTTCTTCATCTTCAATCTGTTTCATCTCATCTTCATACTTGAATGTCCTTTTGGAGCTCTCTCCCAGATCATATCTTTGCTTGCTTTTCCCATATACAGTAGCCTTGAATGCAAATTCAGTCTTAGGAGTAGATTCACCAAATTCACTTAACTCAAAGGAAACAAGTTTTCCAATCAACATGTCTCTTGTCACATTTGTCACTATCCTGGGTTCATCAATAGCATGAGCTCTTGTTTTGTAGGAAGGGGGCACAAATCTAAGTATTTTAGCTACAATCTTTTCTTCATCCAAGACTCCACCGAAACATCTAATGCTCATCACTAGTTCATTTATCTTTTGAGAGAAAGAGAGGATATTCTCATCTTCACTCATCTTCATGTCCTCCCACTTGCCTTTTAAAATTTGTAGCTTAGAAACTTTCACTAGTGCATCTCCTTCATACAGTGTTTCCAACTTTTTCCAGATCTCATGTGCAGTCTTCATACCTATCACATTTTTCATTTATGAATCTGTCAGAGTACTTAACAATGCTTCAATAGCCCTGGAATTAACTTCTGCTTGCTTGATCTCATCTTCAGAGGAGGGACCATTATGAGGAATAGTATATGCACTCTACGTGATCTTCCATAAAGGTTCACCAATGCACTTCAAATGATACTCCATTCTGACTTTCCATAAAGAGTAGTTTGTACCATCGAATCTAGGACTTTCCTTCTTGTATGATGCCATCTCAGATCACCTCAAGTTGTTAGGATTCTTCAGAGGAAGTAGCTCTGATACCAATTATTGGAAAAACAAGGATAGACAACTGAGAGGGGGGGGGGGGTAAATCAGTTGTTACCAAAATCAAACTTATTTTGTAGACACTTAAAATTGATCTAGGCCTACAAACTCAATTTTATCATCAATTCTTCTATACATAGTTTAATTATGTCACTTTGACTAAATTCAACTATTAATTAAATAATGAATAATTATTTAATTAATTCATCTCTCTTATTCCTCTTGATTATTTAAATAAATCAGTTTTATTTAAATACGTCACTAATGCCTAAAGTCCACTTTAAATTAAATACATTATTAAATTTATTTAATCCACTATTCCCTTTTGATTATTTAAATAAATCAATTTTATTAAAATATGTCTCTAACATTAAAGTCCTCTCATAATTAAATAAATCCCCCATAATTTATTTAATTATTAATTCACCTCTTTCACATTTAAATAATTTAAATTAATTATTTAATTGTCTCTCATATTTCATTCCTAAATTTAAATAAAAAATCATTTATTTAAATTTATCTCTCCTCAAGTAAATAAAATAATTATTATTTACCGTCACATGAATTCACCCTTTTGGAATTAATTTGAAAATAGTATTTCTCTCCACAAATCAAGTTATTTCTAAAATAACTTGATTTTCTAGCTCATGATTTTCCACTTACTAATTCTTATCTCACTGTCACAACTATTCTCTTTCCTTGATTTAATTTCTTAAATTAAATTCCATCCATTCATTTTGAATTTAACCCTAAGGTTTCCATAACCCTAATTAAGGGGTTGTTATTTTGAATCTTAACCATAGATTCTAGGGCATTTTTCAATCTTTGATCTCATCCGTCCATCTAAAATTGCATTTTCTATAAAATGCCAATTTTGTCCTCATTTTGACATCTCTTGATTTCTTAACATGTTGTAATCTCTTTAACCTTTTGCATTCTCTTGAGTTTTTAGAATTGTCTTGTCTTGATCATTTAGCTATTTAGTTTTGCATGTATGATTGATTTCCTCTTGCACATGTACTTAAATCCTTCAACACTTGCTTAGGGCTAGTCCATAGTTTAGAGTTGCTCGTCAAGATCTGAGGGCACTTCATTATTTCAGCAAAATAGAAGGTACAATGGAAGTCAGCCATGGAGGATGAAGGACTTGGGTGAGATCCTTACACTCACTTCTTTATTTATTCCTTTGCTTTTCATTGTTTATTGTGGATTGATATATTTGCATGCGAGTTGCTAACATTTTATCCTACAGGAAAAATCCATAGTTACATATTCAACATTAATCAACCTTTAATCTCAGATCTGATAATTAACAGTGCAAGCATAAATCAATAACACATCAGAGACACATGAACACCAAGATTTTATACGTGGAAACCCTGTTAGGGGAAAAACCACGTTGGATGTTAGTCCACAAGATTATACCTTGTTAAAAGTATAATGAAGAGTGAATAAGGAATGCTTGCATTCAGGCACACTGCCTAGAGCTCACTGCTCAAAGGAAGGCTCACTGCCTTACATAAAATAATTAGATTAAATCCATTTGATAAGGTTGAACTAAGAAATTAGCTTTTGCAAAATCCCGATGACAGTTCTAGTTAGGCACATAAAAACTTCTACACACTTTGGTCAAACTCTTCCACACCCTGCTCAATCTCTTCCACACTCTGCTCTGTTCTAGAATGATTTGATCTTTATTCACACATGTAAGTCACATACACACACTGAGTATACCTAAAAATGAGGAAAACAACCGCTCTTATATATCTGCTACACATATTTACATCAACTACTCCGTCGGCCACAAATAAAGAATAAATTACAACTGTTGGCCTCAATACATAAATAGATGTTAGTGCACACCAACACAAGTCAGTCACAACATAGTGAGGACCCAAATAAACACCTTTGAATACACCAAACAATAAAGTATTAATCTATAGAGATATGCAACACACTATCACCATCATGTCGGCCAAGAACATGAAAAACTTGAACACATAAGAAAAGATCTTCAATCACGAACACTACAATCAATGCGGATGCACTAAACTAATAGAGAACAATCTAGAAACATTATTGACCATCTCAGAAACATACGCAACAACCAAATTCACTAGAATTGCAATCACATCTTCCAGAAACACTTGCTACAAAAATTGAGTAACTGTAGGAACACAAATCTTCATAACTTTCTCAATTCTTGATGTGTACCACTGAAAATTTTGAACAACATACTAGATAAGCTCAACAAAAAACCCTTTGGCGCACCTAAAACTCAATGTAAAAAACTTTTCACCACTCTGAGCTTCTCAGCTTCACTGGCTGCCTGTAATATATTTATTACAATTTTCTCAATATCCTCGACATATACAACCTTCAGAATCACCAATGATAATAGTGTTGACATCAATGACAACCACGTATCAACAATGAAACCACAACATTTAACACAATGAGATATAGAAAAGAGATAAATACGTAGATAGAAAGGACTGAATATAGTAGCAAGAAATGACAACCTAGATGCTACTCTACAAGAATGGTAATACAAAGAATTAAATAGACATAATACCGCCTTCCCTTCTACAAGTTCTCAAGGCTGATAGAGGAAGAAGAAGAGCAATATCACCATTCCAAGGAGGTAGAGATTTTTGAACCTACAATAGTAATGGCATTGGGGCAAGGAGAAGCTATAGAAGCAAAGTATGGAGTTGGTAGCAGTAGGAAATGGCAAGAATGAAGCAAGAAGTGTTACAGAGTGAGAGTGGGTGATGGAATTAAGAGAGAGCTTGAGAGAATGAAAGAATTGAGTCCAAAAGGTAAAATTGGAGGTAAATAGTCATTCTCGATGTTCAAGATTTGGTAGGGGGTCGTTATGTTTTTAGGTGGCCAAGAAACATAACGTTTTTGTAGCTTCTTGATGAAGGAATTACATCAGGACGTTAGCACGATGTGTAGACGTTTATGTGACATGTGTGTATCCCTGACACAAATTCCCTTCATCAACACTAAACAATAGTTGCACGTGAGAAAGGTGGAGAAAAAGTGACATGTTTTTACATTGTCGAACTTGTAAGGCTAAAATAAAGGTAAAGTAATGTGAATTTTCACAAGGTGTAAATTTATGCCATTGCATGAGTTAATGAGTTTAAGTGAATATTGATTCACCCCCCTCTTATTATTTTGGGTGTTCAACACTTGCTACCAATTTCTAAAATTATGTAAAACTAAAACTTTGGCAATCTAGAGATAACCAATATTTTTTCTTGAATACAAAGCTCCACTTGGACCCAGCCAACACAGTATTTCCTACTCTCCCATCATAGTGTCAATATTCACATGCAATGTGCAGGATGCCTTCTCGATGTTGGCCTGCATTTTTATCTTTGATCATGATGTAGATACACATGATTTTCAATTTATGGTAATTTTTTGCCTAAAGACAATCACCAAAAAGAAATCATACAAGATGGAATTCATCGAAGTCATTGTAGATCAACTCAACTATTAGCTTACCAATTTCAACTGCTAGCAAGTTTGCAAATACTAGTTCTTCCTTTTACACTTGATGCTTTATCAAAACTCACAATTATTTAAAACTCACATGTACTTGAGTATGATGGACGAGTCTGTAAATATGTAAAGAGTCATCTCAGTTTTTCCTTGGAATTATTTACTCTCAATTAGTACAGATTATTATGAGTTCTTTGAGAGATTTATGACGTCAACATTGATTGATATGAGCCCAGAGGAAATTAATTTTAGAGTGAGTGATAAGTAGAGAAGTTGGATGACCAACTTTTTGATTCCTTGTGATAGGTTCTTCAAAGCCCATTACACAATGATCAAGATCCATGACTTCAAAGCTTCAAACTCTCAAAATTCTTAACAAACTACATCCTAGTGATAACTGCTAGGTTGGTAGAAAGAACAACTAGAAAGAAGCAAAGCAAGGTTGAATTAAAACATCAAGTGAATATTCTATTTGATTGTTTGAAATCTACATTATAATTTTGTACCCAACCAATTAGTCAGAATAATGCCACATTTAATCTAACATCTTCCATAGGGAAATAAATGGTGGATAAAATGCAAGGTTATAATTTTTTTTGCATGTCTTTTGCATGTGACAGGTTATAATTTTATTATGCTTAATTAATTACATCATACTGGTTAATTAATTAAGTCACTTATTCCTCTAGTTGCTTAAGCTAAACTTAGGCGCATTAATAATTATTTATTAATTATTAAGTGTGCACACTAGGGTTTCATTTAGGGTTTCCCCTTTAGGGTTTCTTGATCTCCTTCATAAGGATTGATCTCTTTGTAATAACTGAGATTCTGATAATGCATTTTACACTTTGAGGTTTGCAGAACATCTTCTTGGTTTTGCATGTCTTTTGCATGTGACAGGTATCCATTTGCATGCAGGTGATCTTGGATTCTAACATTTTTTTTTTTTTTTTTTTATTATGCATTTATTGCTGGTTGAAGTCAGATGTACTTTTTATGCTTCCGAGCTCATAACTTTTTGCCACGATCTCCGATTTTCGCTATCTTTGCGGCGTTGGAATGGTATTGAGGAGCTCTATGTTGCTGTCCATGCACTTTTTCTGTATCTGTCCCAGGTTTTTCATTATTCCAGATTTGGCCCGATGGGTGTTTTGGAGATTACTTGGATATTTTGACAGTTGGGAGAGTGCTTCTTGCATCTTTGCACTTCATTTTCAGTGATACATCATTTAATAATCGACTGCTACTTCATAGATTCCAGAGTTGTTCCCGTTTGGAGTTTTCGAGTGTTCCGTGGCATCGGGTCTGTTGCATGATTATGATTCCGATATGGTTTCTTGTAGACAGAAGTATCTTTCCTTGCTTGCCGCGGTTCCAGTGTTACTCTACAGTGTTCTTCCAGTGCTTCTTTGCAGCATGTCATATCATTGTAGGGGTTTTGTCCCACTGGGTTTTCCTCCTCTACCTCTTTCTTGCATTTGTAAATGGTACCGATCACATGCATCAAAACCAAAGAAGATGTTCTAAACCTCAAAGTGTAAAATGCATTATCAGAATCTCAGTTATTACAAAGAGATCAATCCTTATGAAGGAGATCAAGAAACCCTAAAGGGGAAACCCTAAATGAAACCCTAGTGTGCACACTTAATAATTAATAAATAATTATTAATGCGCCTAAGTTTAGCTTAAGCAACTAGAGGAATAAGTGACTTAATTAATTAACCAGTATGATGTAATTAATTAAGCGTAATAAAATTATTACTCTAACAATGAGAAGGCTACTGAAGAATGGGTTTTAGATATCTTGACTAAGGGGAATAAATTTAAATTTGATATGAAAAATATATGTAAAGATATTGAAGTCTTGAGAGTTGAAGTTGATTAAGAGACTGCTTTTGCTAAACACAAAGAAACAATTTGGGAAAAACCTGACAATGATTGCAAAGGAATGATAGAAATGGGTATACATAAAATTGGTAAGTGAGAAAATTCTACCAAATATCAATGATAATAGATGTATTATGTGGAAGAGGAGCATTGAATGGAAACTCTTTATTGTGAAAAAAATATATTGGAGAAAGGAAATGAACTTAATGAATGTAATACAAAAAGGGTTGAGATTCAAAAGAACCTTTTGGGCATTAGCTTTCATTTTAGAAAAGAGGGGATTCCAAGTGATAAATATAAAGAGACTCTAAAGGAAAGTTTCAAGGGGATTTTTGAGGGCCTCTTTGGTAAGAAAAAATTTGGTGTGGAAAGCATGAGGAGGTTTAGTGTCATTGACTTGGCATTGTTTTAGTTCAAAGGACTTGCAAATACATACATAGGGAAAATCGAGACAACAAGAGCTAACAAAGCTCTTTGGAAGTTAAGGACTAAAAATGCAATCATCCCTCAACATGGTGACATGCCTCCCATAGTAAAGGAATTTTATGCCTACCAAGATAAGGTTGCCACATTAGATTCCAAATCATTTGGAGTTACTAATAATGTTCAACCTCAGAAATAGCTTCTCTATTTGCTTAAGTTTTTTGTATGAACTCTTATATTTTATGGAAGTTAAAAAAACTCATTGTTTTGGTGATTATTTCAAGAAGCGGTTACTCTCACTTCCTTATTTATGTAAAATGAAGCAACTAACACTTTTCTTAATATTTTTGGAGTTAAAACAAGAAAAACTAAAAAAAATTATGTTCGTGTGTGTATCTTTGAGATTATTGAATGAATGAAGGAGAGTAATCATAATCTGTGTGTTTTGGTTAATTTCTATGAATTATCACATTCCTGTGTGGATTAATAATATCTTTATTTTTATGCTATTTTAGTTTTGTTATTATCTCCAGATATAAATATCTTCAATTTGTTTTATGTGGAATGCTAAATTATCCTATAAGCTATTTATTTTCATGATTTAAAATTTATTCATTACACTTGATAATTAAAATATTTGTTTACACCTTTCCTACTTTCTATTTAAAAGCATACCCCTTTAAAATTATATCTTTAATTTTTTTTTATCAATTATCAGAAGAGGGAGTTGTACATTGTAAAATTTAGAGAGGAAATGTTTCTTATTGAAGTAGTTTACTCAATTGTTAGAAATTGAATTTAATCTAATTTAGGAAATAGAGTAAGGAATTATATTTTAAATAAGGTAAAAATCTATTAACCAACATGAACTAAAAATACAAAAATATTCATATATGTAAGAGATTTTCTCTATAGCCATAGTCCATGTATCAAACTCTTTCTAGTTTCATCCATTCCATGTAGAATGTGTTTCTCTTTTCTTCTGAAACTAGATAGCAGATAAAAATTAGATAAGTAAGAAGGAAATTCAATGCAATTAATGTAAAAAAATAACTTCAAATTAAATATTTACCTAATAAGATATCCAATAATTAAAAATTCTAGGTTGGCAAATGATATTAATGTGGAATGCAAGATTGCAAAATAAGGGTAAACATGGAAAATTTGACCCTTATATTTAGGACCATTCAATGTTTTAGATATTCATGGTGAGTAATCTTATTTCCTTGAACATTTCTATGGAGAGGTACAAGAATTTCTAGTGCATGAACAATTCTTAAAGGCCTATTTTACTTGAAGCTCTCTTCCATGTAGAATATATCTTATGTAAATTTTGTTTAATGTTTTAGTCTATAATTTTGTTTTGTCTTGTTTGGTTTGTTCCTTATAGATTTTTATGGATTCTCACTCTATTTCTAGAAAGAGATGTCTCAAACTAGAGCCACTCTAAGGAATTATAAATTTTTCTTGCTCTATGACTAAAATTTATAAAAGTTCCTCTAAATATCACAACAAATGTAAAGTTGTAATACTAGAATTGAAACCCTAGCTAAACACTAATGTCATGTGTTCATTTTATGTTCAATTAAATTTTTAACCACTTTTTCCCAATAAACATCATTCAACTCATGTCTTCATGCGTTCTATAAATATTTGGTGACCAACCTCTCCTTGTATGCATATCACTTTAAGGCCTTGGGTTATCAACCCTGTGTCCAAGCAATATTTAAAACATCTTTTGTACATGTGATTAATTCGTGACTCACATTAGGTCCTCTCACTTCTATTTAGTGCTCACACACTTATCCTAGTTGGTGCTATGTGGTATCCTTATTTTCTTCATGCCCTCTTCCTACCTCATGAGATTCAAACTATACCATTGGGGCGACCTTGTGGGATTGCAGGGTGTTGGTTGATAGATTTGTCTTTTAAGAAATTAACTCAAATTGACTCCATTCTTCCCAAAATAAATACTAAATCAATAACCAACAATTAGAGATATCACCATTGCATTGATGATATTCCTCTTAATTTTAAGAGGTACAACTCCCTCATGAGATATGAATTTGGATTTATTTTTGGTTCTTGTCAGGGTATCCCCATGACTCAAGCCCAGCGGATCCCTTTACGGGGTGAGCTTGAGGCGAGACTAATCCCTGCGGCCACGGGGTAACCAATGCCACCCCCAAGCGTCCTTGGTGGGGTGACATCCGGACTAGAGAGAATCAAACCCAAGACCTTGGGGAGCAAACCCAAGACTCAGACCAACTCCTCTAACCCGTGGGGGCTTATATGAATTTGGATTTTTGACTCAAAATAAAATGTGGGTAAAATTTTAACCAGAAAGAAGGAAAGGAAGACTAACACCACCCTGCAGCCATGGAGTAGATGCAATGTAAATAAACTCTAAAACTACTAACTAAATTGAAAAATAGATTTTTAAGCTACTAATATCATGACTCAAATATCATATTACTAACAACTAGCTAACTCGACTCAAGAAAATTTGACATCCACTAAAGATATATGAATGAAATACCACAAATACCACATCCATAAAGAGAAGGAATATCCTAACACTTATCAAAGCTCATAGAATTTCCGATAAATGTTAAGTAATTCATTCAAATTTACTACTCACAAATAATAAATACCTTAAAAAAAATCAAAATTACAAAACTTGATCCTTCATTAAGATCAATTCTCACTCATGCATCACAGTGTAAGGAGGATCAAAATTCAGACCCCTGCACTATCAATTCAAATAATATTTAGTCTTTATAGGGTAACTACCACCAAAATATTGAAAGAAACTAAAATAAATTCTTTAAAAGAATCATCACCAAAGAGTTCATTAAAACATCAATAGTAAAAACAATTGCCATGACAATGAAAGGACACCTATTACTGAGGTGTCTAGGCATTCAGAATGACAAGGAGTTCCTCCAACACTAGCATTTGCTTAGTGGATGCCATGTGTGCCTTGTAATATTTTAGTGCCTGTATGATGACGAGAATCTCAACATGCCGAGGTATGATAGAATTCTTTATTCTCAACTTCCATATTGCCTTATTATTGCGAATGACCTCCATCTTGGTTACTATAAGGGTAGGGGAGTCCTCATGCTAGGATAGTGTTGAGTCAATTCTAGCCAGCTTCTTTAACATTTCCTTATCAGACACTTGATCTCCTGATAGAGTATCAACCACTTTCAAGAACCTTTGTTTTAACTCCTTAGTCGTGGTAGGGCCTCTATTATCAGATTTCATCATCTAACATCTGAAATGAGATATTTTTTGTTGAAATTATTATTAAGGCAATCACACTCCATCAATTTACTCTACTCTAGAATATTTATCTTTATAATAGTGAGCTTCCACTTTGTACTCTTTTTCCACATCACAACTCTAGGATCATCTTTAGATGGAACAATCTTATCTAAAGAAACATTCTCCATACCCATCACAATAACCTCAACAAGCTCATTATCAATTTGCACCCAAAGCGACTCCTCCTGTTTGCAATTAACTACCTCTGGTTTGATGAAATTTCTTAATAACTAAATTCATCATATACCTTTTTCAAATTTTCAATTAGAGGAGGACCCATTGCCTTAACATCCAACACCCATCCTTTGAAACCCTTCCATAATGGGTATCCCTTTGTACCTTATTCATCATTGCCTTTCCAACTACAAATTTGTGATCAAAAGAGGGGATTTCTTTGTTATAAATCTGAAATAGATTGAATAACCAAAGGAAAATTTTACAATAAAATAAAAGTTACATAAACTAGAAAAACATAAGAATGCAAACTAGGAATCTGAGAGATTATGCCATGTCAATATGATAGAATTGCATTAAGAGCTTCCAAGTTGAATGATCAATATAAAAGATAAATGCATAAATCAATACAAATACAAGCTAGATAATGAATTTATATAGAACCAAGGAGATGATGGAGGTGGAAAATCCAACCAATAGGAATTAACCACCAAAAGAGGCTATGGACCACCAAAAGTGGAGATGGCCACCAAAAGTGGAAAGTGTTCCACCCTTTAAGGAGAGGGACACCACATCACTTATCTCCTAGTTATTAAATGATAAAATCACTTTATTATACTAAGAAAGCTTAATTAAGTGTAGGAAAAACCTAAGACTAAGGGAAAATAATTAAACCACTAGGAAAATAAATTACTACACCAATAACCCCCCTTAAGCACAACTTAGGAGGATGAAAAAGATGATGGGGCCCAAAAAATGAGACCATAGTAGGTAACCATGTGTATATCATATTCCTCTTAAAGAAGAAGAAGCCCCCCCACAAATAGAGAGAGAACACCCCCTATAATAGTGATAAAATATAAGAAGGACTAAGTAGCCCCCTAAAGAGAACCAATGGTAGATGCTCAAAATTGGATAAAAAATATGGTCCACGATAATCAAACAGTGTTCCTCCCCTTAGGAAGAAATAAAACCAATGACGTATGCAAGCTATCCGAAGTCCTGAAAGAAATATATAGGAAGAAAGTGCAAAATGTATGAATTCTCTGAACTTAGCTCAAGTATCCCCATGTCGATGCTAAAAGTAGTCACAATTAAATAAGTAATTCTAAGCCACACTGCTGAAGATGAAAAATTATAATATCCTAGAGACTGATGTAGAACACAAGTCAAAGATTCAAGTATCTCCTTTGAAGAAGTCTCCTCCAATATTTGATCCAAAGTATCCACATTCATGTCAAGCTATAATGAATGATCATGAATGAGAGGGTCAAAGTGACCCCTTACAACAACTAGAGAAGAATCAAATTCATCAAAGAGAAGATGAATATATTCAATAATGTCTCCCAAATTTGCAATATGTTTCTCCATAAACAATTTTGAAACTCCTTTCAAGAGATCACCGACAAAATTGAAACTGAAAGACTATGTATGCCCTGCTACAAGAAGTCAGTGGAAGCTTTTGAAGAAGAAACATTGAACTCTGAAGTAGCAACATATACAAGGACAAAATATTTATCCTCAAAGAGAAGACATATTTCCTTAATAGTGTCATCTAGATCCAAAATGCTTAGCAAACAAGCAAGAAATGTCTAGTAGAAATTGGTCTCAATGAATTGAATCCAAAAGACATAAGTGATCTTGCTACAATGAATCATTGGAGACTCTCAAAGAAGCATCTCTGGAATTTGAAGCTACAACAGGTGATGTCAATATGATATCAATATGACGGTGAGAAGCAAGAGAAGTATTTATGTTATCTAAACATTCAAGACGTGCATAATATTCAAGAAACTTAAAGTGGCATAATCAAAGGGTATAGTATTTGCATCATCAAGTGGAATGAGGCAATATGTAGTAGGATCATCTAGGAATAGAGAAACATGAGTGTCTCCAAATATCTCCCAAATCTTGGTCCAAAGTGTGTGGGGAAATTCAATGTCTACAATAGCCCACATAGTGTAAGTATCAACATGAGAACCAATGAATCCTAATACATGATCAATTCTATTACCCCATATTGATTTCCTTCTAGGTGTGTTTGGTTTAAGAATGAGCCTATAAAGTTAAGACAAAAGTTTTAGCTATTTGATATGGGCTAGAATGTCATTTTTCCAAGACTCATAATTAGCCTTATCCAAAATTATCACAAAAGGATGATTTGAAAAACCCATGATACAATCCTCAAATGATTAAAAAATAATACCAATACACTCCCACCCTTTTCAATAGTATCAAAAATCACCCCCTCAAAATATTATAAGGTTGGCACTTTATATTTCAATGTGATTACAAAGCCTTTTCCCAGATACAATTCTCAATAGGCTCAAAACAACGAAAATTACAAATTTTGATAAAAAATGAACTTGAGACAAAGTCTACAAAAAATAGCCTTATAGCTATGTAGTGCTCTTCACCACCTTTCCAATGCCTAGATTTGTTTCCAAAAATTAGAGCACCGAGGGGAAAGTTATGGCTTATTGAATAAATTAGTAACAAACAACTTCAACCCAAAATATCTGGTACACAAAGGAAAAAAATCTTCTCAATAACTCTAGAGATGGAAAGTTCATCTCCAACTTTTCGGTGATATTTCAAAAACGAACAATTGGAACAAAATTTATGTTTTTTTAAAAATGGTTGAATTTAGCTTGCAGCGATAACCCCTTGACAAAATAATTTTTTTCCAAAAATTAAATTAATCTAAACTAGATAAATTTTATATAAGAATAGCATTTTCGGATCATCTGAGCACAATGAAAAGGTTCGTTTGGGTAAAAAATGCTCTAATAAAAAAATGTTCACCAGATTTGAGCTTTAAAACCTTGTTTGCAACTATGTTAAATGATCCCCAATTTGGATGAAACAAAATAGAATCTTGACTTTCTCGAGCCTTCTAGATGCATTGGAATAGTGAAAATGCTAACAAGATAACTAGAAATGCTATGTAATTCCCCACCATGCAAACCCCATAGGACAACTACAACAAACACATTTTTTTTTTTTTGAAAGCAACAGTAACACATTGCAACATTAAACATTAATACAACATAAATATAACATAAATCATTAACCTAATCCTTTGGGGTGCATGGTGCGTTACTTAAATGAACCCAACAAATAAACGATATGCGATACTAACTAAAGTGTAATAAAGAAAATGAGAATAATCATGATAAAAGTACATCAAGAATAAGATATAATCTCATAAACATAAATCATATAATATTACATTCAACTTCAAAGTTCAAATTACAAATGTGGAATACATTTCCACAAATACAACACAATATAAAATTCCAAGTTACATTACAAGGCCACTTCCCTTATAACATTAGGAAGGGTAAAATAAAATTATAAAATTACAGAAATGAAAGAGAATTCTTCAAGGAACAGTCTTCTCCAAATGAGCTTCGATATCACTGCATTTGCATCCATGCCTTGATCACAACTGGTGACCCAATGGGTGCATTACACGTTTCCACCCGACCGTGTGAACCCGAAGGAACACCCCCCGTGCAAGGAGTCGGTAAGAAAGAACCCTCGAACATAGACTCAATCATAAATGACACATGTCACAAGACTCAAGCCCATGAACCAACATAGACATCAACAAAAAAATAGACAACTAACACAACTCCAGAGGCACATGAAAACAAGGGAAACAATAGGGCGCAATGGGAGAGTGTCATTGCATGGCCTTCATGGATTCACCAGACTACCTATAATCTAGGAGCCACCTCCATCTATGGTTAACTAGACATCTTGTTTCAAGGTGCCGCCCCATAGGGTGATTCATGCAGAGCCAACTACCTTTCGTGAATACAAGGTAGTGACCTTACCGACTAGGTCTTCCCACCCATCCTCAGCCTTTGCGAGCACCGACGATAGGGGTGAGGTGTCTATTTTTATCTTGTTATGTGATAACTAACCCAACCCACTAAGTAAATTAATTAGGTTTTCACTTGATTAAGGAAACTCTACCTCGTGTGACCACTTGTACTATGACCCCGAGAAGAGCCATTCTCCCCTATGGTTTCCCTAAAACCAAAATCGAGAGACGGGTACCAAAATTCCCAAACCAAAAAATCAAAACCACAACAGGGCACCTCCAACTAACTCCCACATGGTAACAACATGAACCACATAAATGCAACCATAGAAAAACATTTACATTTTCCCTAACCTCTGGAGATACGCTAAATCCACAGAAGACATACTAAGAATGCCACATTTTAATTTAATAACACCACAACATTAACTATTAGACATTTAAATAAATAAATCATCTAAGTCTCCATTAAATTATCATTTTCATCAATTTAAAACAAGATAAGAAAATTTACTAATATTTCTATTTAATCAAAACCCAAAGTTTAATTTAATTAAATAACTTCCTACATTTAAATAATTTAGAAATCAAAATAACTAAGTCTATAAACTTGCTAAAAGCTAATTTTGAAGAGCAAAAATGATAATCTCATGATGTAATAAACATAATAACATATACTTTTAAAATTAACGATACTAACTTAAGTTATCAATTCCAATTATAAATTATTTACTAAATGAAATTTTTTATTTCTATTATATTTCTTGATTTTAATTTAATTCCATACAACAATATCTAAATTTTGATTTTCCAAAATAAAAGATATCTAAATTTTAATTTAAGAAAATTAGTTACAAAATAAAAAGCAAATTAAATCTATTATTTAAGTAAGTTCAAAAATCAGTCCGAGCTACTTAATTTTTTTACAATTAATCTAATATTTCCAAATACTGTCAAACTGAAAAAATAAGGAAAACCAATTTCTACAATAATATTAAAATGCAATTATTTTTCTGTCACCTAAAACAGAATAAAAGAAATCATTTTCCGAGACAGATTTTAAAACAATAATATTTTCCGCATTAATTATAAAATTTATCTAGAGAGTAATTTACTTTTTTTTTCTTTTCCAAATACTTATACACATTTCTAGCCTATACATTATATGCACATATATATATTTAAATATATATATACATATATATGCATATATATACATATATATACATATATATACATATATACATATATATACACATATATACATATATACATATATACATATATAAACAATCGCAAAGAGATAATACGGCCAACGCTCGCCCAAATCACAGGGCTGTGAATATGCAAGGGAGGTGCCGGTCTGGCTTCCCAGCTGGCCACCCACCCCCAAACATGGGGGGAGCGATGGGGGTTACTCCCCATTCCCAACATACATAAAGAGGCTGTGAATATTCACTCAGCCTTCCAAATCTTCGCCGTATGACGCCATTAACACAAAGGCTCAAACAAAATATTAAATGATATATATATATATATATATATGTATTTATATTTTACTCAACCAGATACAAAGAAAGCAATTGCAGCAAAATAGAGGGGTTTGCACGAATTTCCAGAACAACAAATTGGGGAAATGAATCTTAGAGGAAAGAGGATTATCAATGAAAGAGATTTCTAGACGAGAGAGGGGTTTCTAGAGATTACAAACTGAGGAATGAGATCAACAAAATTTCGAAATGGATATAGAGAGGAAAGAGGGAAATCCATGAACATGTAAAAAAATTTTACAGAGAAAATGGAATTTATATTTTTTTTTAAACATTATTTTTTTCTTTCTGTTTTTCATAAAAAAATAAATTTACAGAGATCTAATAAGAATTTGAATTACCCAGAGTCCAACACAAAGCTCGATTCGAGGATGAGTTGCACAAATCCAACCAAAGAGAAATCTTCAAAACCAAAGATACGAACACCCACAACAACAGATTCAATCAAAACCCCAATGTAAACCAAAATTGAATTTTCTTGATAGAATCAACAAAAAAAAACTTCAAAATTAATTATCCCACAGTAAATTTTTCAACAAAAATTGAGCTGCAGATATTTCCCCCATTTTTCCATTTTATTCTCCACTTGCTTTTTCGAAAAAGCAACAATTGGTAATATATCTTTTTCCAGAAAATCCAATCAGGAGTTGTCATAGAATTTTGGATAACTTCCCATGCAAAAATCCACTTAACACAAAAATTCTATCACTTCCCAAATTTGGAAGAGAATCTTCCAATTTTATTTACACAATTAATGCCTCTTTTAAATACTTTATATCCCAATTAAATAAATTCATTTTTAACAATTTAACAATTAAATAATAATAATATTAGCCACATCCCACTTTATTAATATTTTAAGTTAAAGTTTATTTAAAAAAAAAATCATTTTTTAAACAAAGACAAATATTATAATGTTTCCCTAACTTAATTTCTTTTCAAAATTAAACCATAATAATTTATTTAACAATGTTATTTAATTTTATTAATTTAATTTAAAGAATCACTTCACATTATAAAGTAACAATAATGTGCTAATGTACTCATTATTTTTCCAAAGTATAAATATCATAAGCCACATTGGATATCTCATAAATTTAGTATTTTGCATCATGAAATAACATTTAATTAAAACATAAAACACTAGACCAAGCCATAAATATACTTGTAAAATTCATGAAATAAAATGATTAAATAACAACCATACCCATACGAATGCAAAATGGACATGGAAAGAACAATCCCGGAACCAAATATTGACATAGGCGGGGGTACTTTCTTACCAACTTTCTAACCACATCAAACCATTGGGTAGATAGGATGCGCTTAGACCCGAAAATGCGGGTGGAGTTGACATCTGGTACCTGCATTTCTGCATAACACAAAACGTCAAACAACATGTATATATATAACTCATAATCAAACACATTGTGAAGGAGAGTTACGGTGAGGTAGGGAACTCACGGATGAGTGATGCCACCCCGTCTCCTTCACCCAAATAAAAAATAGTAAAACAATATCTAAGCATCACATCATCAATATAACCCACAAAGTAACATCATCATAACATGAGTATCCCACACATAAGTCCATCTATCATAATCAAATGAGCATAACTATTTGCCATGCCCAACACATGGCGGAAAATATGTCAAATAGAGTATCACATATGCAATAGAACATAGCCAAAAAATCACATTGAAGCAAACACACACACACCAAAGTAGTAACAGAGTATCAGAACATGAGAGGCACTACATCCTCCCCCTAGAACTAGACTTACTCCTGGAAGCTAGAAAACAAATAAGGAAAAGAGGCTCGGATGCGGGATGCATCCTCCCATGTCGCTGAAGTCTCATCATTCGGGTCCCATTGGACCCGCACCTGATCAATCTCACTGTCCCTAAGTGTGAGTCTCCTATGCTGCAACACGACCATGGGCTCCAGAGCGAGCTACCCATCCTCAACCTGAAGAGAATTCCAATCCAGTACATGAGATAAATAAGGAAAATAAGGCCTAAGAACAAAAACATGGAACACATCATGAATGCGTGAAAGGTTGGGCGGCAAGGCCAAATGGTAAGCAACGAGTCCAATCCTCTCTAGAACCTTAAACAAACCCAAAAAATGAGGCACCAACTTGGAGCCTTTTCCATAATGGATAGGGTTCTTTCATGGACGCACACAAAGAAACACACGATCACTCACTGAAAATTGACAATCAACCCTATGAGCATCGGTGTACTTCTTCTGCCGATCCTGAGCCGCTACCAAGTGCTCTCTGATGTGAAAAACTTGCTGTTCCATTTCCTGTAGCATCTCTGGCCCTAAAAGAATCTTATCCTCCAAATGGTCCCAACTCAGAGGTGTTCGACACGGGAGACCATACAAGGCCTGGAATGGTGGCATCCCGATCGAACTGTGGTAACCGTTATTATAGGAAAACTCAACTAAATGCAGATAGTCTTCCCATCGAGACTACTGATCCATAACATACATGTGGAGCATGTCCTCAAGAACCTGATTGAACCTTTCAGTCTGACCATCTATTTCTGGATGGTAAGAAGAATTGAAGTTCAATTGTGTTCCCAAGGAATGTTGCAATGAGGTCCACAACACATAAGTGAACACTAGATCTCTGTCCGAAATGATTCTCCGCAAAATCCTGTGCAGTCTCACAATGTCATTGATGGAAATTTTAGCCACAGACGAAGCAGTATAAGAAGACCGAATAGGGGATAAATGTGCCACCTTGGTCAACCTATCAACGGTGACCATGATAGCTTCATGCCGACGTGCAGTCATCGAAAACTCAACAATAATGTCAATAGATATAATATCCCATTTCCATTCTGGAATGATATTGGGCTATAGAAGACCTATTGGATGATGGTGCTCTGCCTTCACCCTTTAACACTCTAGGCATCTCGCCACAAGATCTGCTATATCCCTCTTCATCCCTACCCAAAAGTACAATAGATGAAGATTTGTATACATCTTTTTAACTCCCGGATGAGGCGAATAAGGAGCTCAATGAGTTTCATACATGATTAGAGTATGAAGAACCTCAAAGGAAGGAAAATATATGCAACCCAAACATCACAAAAGTCCATTGGACTCAAGAGTATAACCAGAAAAAATTCCCTCAAGCACTCTACCCAACTCCAACTCCGACTTCACCTCCTGAAACCAACTATTCGAAGGAAGTGCTACAAGAATTTGACCTTTTAGATCAACCTCGAGAGCCACAAAAGATAACTCATGATGATGATGAATTAGAGAATCTACCACTACATTCTCCTTGCCCTGAATAAATTTCACTTCAAAATCATATTCATAGAGGAATTCCATCCATCTTCTCTGCCTAACATTCAGATTTGGCTGCGTGAAAATGTATTGCAAACTACGATGGTCACTGTGCAGCTCGAATCTTTGGCCCAACAAGAAATGCCTCCACCTTTAAGTTTATTAATAATTATGACCAACTCCAAGTAATGAGTAGGGTAATTTAGCTCATGGTCCTTGAGCTTACATGACTCATATGCTATCACTCTGTCATCCTAAATCAAAACAACCCCCAACCCTTCCAAGGACGCATCTGTGCAAATCACAAAGTCCTGAGCCGGATTAGGAACAACAAGAATAGGTGCACTAGTTAGCTTCTCCTTGAGAGCTTGGAAATCTAACTAACACTTTTTAGAACAATCATATTTCTTTCCTTTCCTCTGCAAAGAGGTGATGGGATGTGCAACCCTAGAGAAACCCTGCACAAAACGCCAATAATAGCCCGTCAATCCCTTAAAGCTACAAATTTTTGGATTTTTTTTGAGAGAAGGCCAATCTATAATTGCTTGGATCTTTGAGGGATCCACGGTGATGCCTTCTCTAGAGATCACATATCCGAAGTATTTCACTTCAGACTTATAAAACTCATAGTTTTCCAAGTTTGCAAACAACTGGTTTTCTCTCAAACATTTCAACACCAGCTTCAAGTATTCCTCATGCTCCTCCATGGATATAGAGTAGATAAGTATGTCATTGAGAAAAACAAGCACAAAATGGTCCAGATAAGTCCAAAAAACATCATTCATTAAGCTCATGAAAATTGAGGGTGCATTAGTTAACCCGAATTGCATGCCAGTGAATTCATAATGTCCATAATAGGTACGAAATGTAGTTTTGTGAATATCCTCCTCAGCAATCCGCAACTGATGGTATCCTGATTTGAGGTCAATTTTAGAGAACACCTTTGCTCCCTTGATCTGGTCAAACATATAATCAATCCTCTGCAAGGGGTAGCGATTCTTCATAGTTACCTTTTTCAACTGCTTGTAATCGATACACAACCGGAGTGAACCATCCTTCTTTTTCATAAAAATGACCGGTGCTCCCCAAGGGGAAACACTAGGATGGATAAACCCCTTCTCTAGCAATTCTTCTAACTACAAACAAAGTTCTTGAAGCTCCTGAGTTGTCATCCTGTAAGGAGCCTTAGAGATAGGCACAACTCCTAGAATGAGATCAATATGGAAGTCGATGTCACACTTAGGTGGCATCCCAGGTATCTCGCTCAGAAACACATCAGAAAACTCTTTCAGGAGAGGATAATCATCCAAATTTATCTCTCAACCCTCCTCCATATCCATGTCACTAACTGAGACAACGAACAACTGACACCCTTGATGAAAACACTTCTTCAACTGCATTGCGAAGATAATCCTCAAGGAGATAGGCTTTTGAATGCCCACAATTTCAACCTCTCCTCTAGAATCATCCCGAAAACGCATTGACTTATGACCACAATCAATTTTCGCTTGGTGTGCACTCAACCAATCCATCCCCAATATGACATCATAACAATCCAAGGGAAGAATCCGAAGATCCACCGAAGTCACAACTGAACCAAACTCCAACTTACATCCTAGAACAAGAGAATCCACTGACACTTTTGCCCCAGAAGCTAATTCAACACACCACTTAACGCCTTGCTTTATCGTAATCAGATTACAATGCTTAACAACTGAAGGGGAAATAAAGGAATTCGATGCACCACAATCAAATAGTATAGAAATATGAGTGGCCTGCAACAAACCTGATACCTCCACCATAGTGCCCTGGTGATCGGCCTGACGATTATCCACCGTAGTAAAAACCCAATGAGACCTGCCAGCGTCTCCAATGGTCGGCTCAGATGCTACCGGCCTCTGACTAAACCCTGTAGTGCTCCTCTACGGACAGTGTCTGGCAATATGCCCCTGCTGCCCACAACTGAAACACCCAGTACCATGGCCAAAACCTCTGACACTAGACAAAATATTAGGAGGATGATAGCTACCACAACTAGGTGTAGGCTATGAGGACTGTGCTGGCTGCTCAACCCAATTATGCTACGATCTCTACCAATGACAATTTCTCCTAGACTGAAACTTATTGCTTTGATGAGATTGAGAGGGTTTATTCTTTGACTAAAAATGTTGCTGTCCACCCTTAGCGGGTGCATAATGAGCCCTGGAAGGACCTGTGGCCTGAGACTTCCCACCATGGGAATCACCACCTACAATAGGAGTGCTACCGATCTGAACTCCAACATGACCTCCTAATGCCAAGGTCAAATTCTCCTCCACAAGGCAAGCTTTCTCGATGACAACCTCCATCATCTTTGGTTCAAAGACTCAGACACCTCCACTAATCTTGGCATTCAGACCTTTGACAAAATGTTGTACTAGCATAACCTCATCATTAACAATTTTGGCGTACTGCTTAAGCTCAAAGAAGTAGTGCTCATACTACTCTACAGACATTGCCATCTGTCTCAAGTCATGGAATTCATCTGCTCGACACTGCCTCTAGTGATCGGATAAGAAACGAGCCCTGAACCATTCTAGGAACAATTCCCATGTCACTAAACCGATGTCAAGGTATAATTTTTGTTCTTCTAGTCACCACCATGTGGATGCATATCCTTTGAGGTGCATGATGGTGCACCTTGGCCTAGTATTACTATTGTAGGGATGCATGGCAAAGCATTGATCCAGATCAATGAGCCAAGTTTTAGCTTCCAAACCTCCACCAGAGCCATTATAAATAGGAG
Organism: Sequoiadendron giganteum; assembly: GCA_007115665.2. Taxonomy (NCBI): domain Eukaryota; kingdom Viridiplantae; phylum Streptophyta; class Pinopsida; order Cupressales; family Cupressaceae; genus Sequoiadendron; species Sequoiadendron giganteum. The sequence goes on along the minus strand of CM021109.1, from coordinate 391,420,762 downwards.
GACATGCCTTGAGGAGATCTCTCATGTAACCCAATGACCACTGAATCCTGATCTGTCGGTACCTCATTCCTCCTCGATGACCACTCTCTCTCTCTGATCACACGCTGCTCATCCTGCCTAAGACCCTGATGACTAAGAGCATCTTCCAACAACTAACACAACTGGTCACTGCCCTGAATTTTCTGTTCAGGATTAAGGCCTCCACTCGAAGGGTAGTTTTGGGAACCTTGATTTTCCTCCTACTCTGATTCATGGGAGCTTTGAGGTGGAGAATTATGATGACCAGTTCTGCAACCACCATGACCAAAACCACGACCACGTCCACATCCCCGACCCCTAGGCATGATTCTACACAACAAGAAAGGGATTACATGAGTTCAAAGTTACACAACAAGATTAACATAATGGGCTTACTTAACCTATAGTACCCAATGTTGTTAACCTTGGTTTTGATACCAAGTTGTAATGCCCCACCACGCAAACCCCATAGGACAACTGCAACAAATACAAAATATTTTTTTTTGAAAGCAATAGTAACACATTGCAACATTAAACATTAATACAACATAAATATAACATAAATCATTAACCTAATACTATGGGGTGCACGGTGCATTACTTAAATGAACCCAACAAATAAACGATATGTGATACTAACTAAAGTGAAATAAAGAAAATGAGAATAATCAATGACAAAAGTACATCAAGAATAAGATATAATCTCATAAACATAAATCATATAATATTACATTCAAATTCAAAGTTCAAATTACAAATGTGGAATATATTTTCATAAATACAACACAATATAAAATTCCAAATTACATTACAAGGCCACTTCCCTTATAACATTATGAAGGGTAAAATAAAATTACAAAAGTACATAAATGAAATAGAATTCTTCAAGGAACGGTCTTCTCCGAACGAGCTCTGAGATCACTGCGTCTACATCCACACCTTGATCACAACTGGTGACCCAATGGGTGCATTGCACGTTCCCACTCGACTGTGTGAACTCGAAGGAACACCCCCCATGCAAGGAGTCGATAAGAAAAAACCCTTAGCCATTGAATCAAACATAAATGGCACATGTCACAAGACTCAAGCCCATGAACCAACATATACATCAATAGAAAAATATACAACTAACACAACTCCAAAGGCACAAGAAAACAAGGGAAAAAAAGGGCACAATGGGAGAGTGTCATCGCATGGCCTTCATGGATTCACCAGACTACCCATAATCTAGGAGCCGCCTCCATCTATGGTTAACCATACATCCTATTTCAAGGTGCCCCCCCATAGGGTGACTCATGCGGAGCAAACTACCTTTCGTGAAGACAAGGTAGTGACCTTACCGACCAGGTCTTCCCACCCGTCCTCAGCCTTTGGGAGCACTAACGATAGGGGTGAGGTGTCTATTTTTATCTTGTTATGTGATAACTAACCCAACCCATTAAGTAAATTAATTAGGTTTTCACTTGATTAAGGAAACTCTACCACAGGTGACCACTTGTACTCTGGCCCCAAGAAGAGCCACTCTCCCTTATGGTTGCCCTAAAACCAAAATTGGGAGACGGGTACCACAATGCCCAAACCAAAGAATTGGAACCACAACAGGGTACCTCCCACGAACTCCCACATGGTAACAACATGAACCACATAAATGCAACCATAGAAAAACATTTACATTTTACCTAACCTCTGGAGATACGCTAAATCCACACAAGACATACTAAGAATGCCACATTTTAATTTAATACCACAACATTAACTATCAAACATTTAAATAAATAAATCATCTAAGTGTCCATTAAATTATTATTTTCATCAATTTAAAACAAGATAAGAAAATTCACTAATATTTCTATTTAATCAAAACCCAAATTTTAATTAAATTAAATAACTTCCTACATTTAAATAATTCACAAATTAAAAAAATTAAGTCTATAAACTTGCTAAAAGCTAATTTTGAAGAGCAACAATGATAATCTCATGATGTAATAAACATAATAAAATATACTTTTAAAATTAACGATACCAACTTAAGTTATCAATTCCAATTATAAATTATTTACTAAATGAAAATTTTCATTTCTATTATATTTCCTGATTTTAATTCGTTTCCATACAACAATATCTAAACTCTGATTTTCCAAAATAAAAGAAATCTAAATTTTAATTTAAGAAAATCAGTTACAAAATAAAAAGAAGATTAAATATATTATTTAACTAAGTTCAAAAATCAGTCTGAGCTACTTAATTTTTTTACAATTAATCTGATATTTCCAGAATACTGTCAAACTGAAAAAATAAGGAAAATCAATTTCTACAGCCATATTAAAATGCAATTATTTTTCTGTCACCTAAAACAGAATAAAATAAATCATTTTCTGAGAGATTTTAAAACAATAATATTTTCCTCATTAATTATAAAATTTATCGAGAGAGTAATTTACATTTATTTTTCTTTCTTTTCCAAATACTTATACACATTTCTAGCCTATACATTATATACATATATATTCATATATATATATATATATATATATATATATTCATATATATATATATATTTTAAATATATATATACATATATATGTATATACATATATACATATGTGTATATAAATACTGAAATAAATAAATATATTAATTTATCTAACGCAACTGAAATTGAAAACATAACAGTAACCAAATACCTTATTTCACAACAAATATATATACACATACATATATAAATATATATACACATACATATATAAATATATATACACATATATATATATATATATAAATGCTGATCAGAACATTAAAATATAAAAATATATATATAAATATATACATATATATTAGAACATTAAAATATCAAAAAATATATATATAAAGAATCGCACAAGAGATAATACGACTAGCGCTCGCCCAATCACATGGCTGCGAATATGCAAGGGGGGCGCCGGTTTGGCTCCCTAGCCGGCCACCTACCCCCAAACATGGGGGTGGTGCTGCCTTGGCAACACTCCCTCCATGTATGGGGGGAGCGGTGGGGGTTACTCCCCACCCCCAACATACATAAAGAGGCTACAAATATTCGCCCACCCTTCCAAACCTTCGCCGTACAATGCCATTAACACAAAGGCTCAAACAAAATATTAAAAGATATATATATATATATATATTTATATTTTACTCAACGAGATATAGAGAAAGAAATTGCAGGAAAACAAAGGGGATTGCACAAATTTCCAGAACAACAAATTGGGGAAACGAATCTCAGAGGCAAGAGGATTATCAACGAAAGAGATTTCCAGACGAGAGAGGGGTTTCCAGAGATTACAAACTGAGGAATTTGATGAACAAATTTTTGAAATGGATACATAAAGGAAAGAGGGAAATCCATGAACAGGTAAAACAATTTTATAGAGAAAAGGGAATTTATATTATTTTAATAATTCATTATTTCTTTTTCCCTTTTTCATAAAAAAATAAATTTACAGAGATCTAATAAGAATTCGAATTACCCGAAGTCCAACGCAAAGCTCGATTCAAGGACAAGTTGTGCAAATCCAACCAAAGAGAAATCTTCAAAACCAGAGATAGGAACACCCGCAACAACGGATTCAATCAAAAACCCAATGCAAACCAAAATTGAATTTCCTTGATCGAATCAACAAAAAAAAACTTCAAAATAATTATCCCACTGTAAAATTTTCAACAAAAATTGAGTTGCAAACATTTCCCCCATTTTTCCATTTTCTTCCCCACTCATTTTTTTGAAAAAGAAACAATTGGAAATATATATTTTTCCAGAAAATCCAATTAGGAGTTGTCATAGAATTTCCGGCAACTTCCCATGCAAAAATCCACTTAACACAAAAATTTTGTCACTTCCCAAATTTGGAAGAGAATCTTCCAATTTTATTTACACAATTAATGCCTCTTTTAAATACTTTATATCCCAATTAAATAATTTCATTTTTAACAATTTAACAATTAAATAATAATAATTTTAGCCATATCCCACTTTATTAATATTTCAAGTTAAAGTTTATTTTATAAAAAAAATCACTTTTTAAACAAACACAAATATTATAATGTTTCCCTAACTTAATTTCTTTTCAAAATTAAACCATAATAATTTATTTAACAATGTTATTTAATTTAATTAATTTAATTTAAAGAATCACTTCACATTATAAAGTAACAATAATGTGCTAATGTACTCATTATTTTTCCAAAGTATAAATATCATAAGCCACATTGGATATCTCCTAAATTTAGTATTTTGCATCATGAAATAACATTTAATTAAAGCATAAAATACTAGACCAAGCCATAAATATACTTGTAAAATTCATGAAATAAAATGATTAAATAACAACCATACCCATACGAACTCATAATGGACACAGAAAGAACAATCCTTGAACCAACTATTGACATAGGCGGGGGTACTTTCTTACCACCTCCCTAACCACATCAAACCATTGGGTAGATAGGATGCGCTTAGACCCGACAATTCGGGTGGAGTCAACATTCGGTACCTGCATTCCTGCATAACACAAAATTTCGAACAACATGTGCATATATATATATAACTCATAATCAAACACATTGTGAAGGAGAGTTATGGTGAGGCAGGGCACTCACGGATGAGCGATGCCACCCCGTCTCCTTCACCCAAATAAAAAATAGTAAAACAATATCTAAGCATCACATCATCAATATAACCCATAAATTAACATCATCATAACATGAGAATCCCACACATAAGTCCATCTATCATAATCAAATGAGGATAACTATCTTCCACGCCCAACACATGGCAAAAAAGATGTCAAACAGAGTATCACATATGCAACAGAACATAGCTAGAAAATCACACTGAAGAAAACACACACACACCAAAGTAGTAACAGAGTATTATAACATGAGAGGCACTACATGCTACAATCACTTGTATCCCAGAAAAAAATGTAATATGGAGAGGTTATTAGATCTTTGCAAATCCTTTCCGATTCTCCAGAACATTCAAGACACAAGATAAGAGAATACAAGAATTTATAAGATCTTATAAGAAAACTCAATCTCTTAATTATAAAGCTATGAAATCAGATTTATCAAAATAAAATATCTAATACCATGTTAGAAATCTGAAATAGATTGAATAACCCAATGATATTTTTAAGACAAAACCAAAGTTACATAAACTAGAAAAACATAAGAATGTAATTACAAGACACCGAGAGATTATGCAATGTTGATATGACAAAAATGCATTAAGACCTTCCAATTTGAATGATCAATACAAAAGATCAATGCATGTATCAATACAAATACAAGCTAGGTAGTGAGTTTATATAAAACTAAGAATATGATGGAAGTGGCAAATCCAACCAATAGGAATTAACCACCAAAAGTGGATATGGGCCACCAAAAGTGGAAAGTGTTCCACCCTTTAAGGAAGGGGACACCACATCACTTATATCTTAGGTATTAAATGATAAACTCACTTTATTATCCTAATCAAGCTTAATTAAGTATGAGAAAAACCTAGGACTAAGGGAAAATAATTAACCCACTAAAAAATAAAAACCTACACCAACATGCTTGACTAAGGGGTTGAGGGAACAAATCTATTAAGGTCTTGAGTCAATTAGAGAGGAGTTCCACTGCTCTCTTCAAATCATCTTTATCCTTCTTGTCCTTCTTCATTCTCTCTACCAACCTAGAGGTTTTCACCTAAAAATTAGGAACACCCCTATCTCTTCTAGGCATTGCCCAAATCTACCTTAGATACATTATAGTTAGCCATGATAGCTTGTCTGAGATCCTTCTACACAAAAGGTTGTGCAATATCTATAAACAAGTGCCTAGTGATTTCATCCTCGATTAACCTCGAGATGGTCTTTAACTTTTTGACCTTGGGAGTCTTCTACAAAAGTTTCCTAACTACATTATCATCCGATAAATCAAGGGGCACTATTTTTCTTTTCCGAGATAAGGTGTTGTCAAGCCAGGAGGGTGATGAAGTGGTAATATTAGGATTTTGAGAACCCTCCAATGTGGACAATTTGAGAGCTCTTTTTAGAGGAGGAGTATTGTATACACTTCATAGATTAAAAGGGAAAGAGGTAGGGTATTTCATACTCTATGCATTCTTCTCAGCTATATCTTGCGATTGGCTTGTTTGCTCTTTATGAACACCAATGTTTTCTCTTTCAATTTCTTTTTCTTGTTCATTTTCATTTCCTCCTTCAACTTCATTCTCCTTTTCTTTATGTTCCTCAACATCAACATTGATATGAGGACCTTATCCACATATTTTTGTAGGGCCCTTGCTCCTTTTTGGTAGATCCTCTCCACTTTCTCCACCACTCGATAGTGATGGTGGAACTGATACAATGGAAACTACACCAACCTGACTTGTGTTGGCCTACCCTCTAGTCCCTTTCTTATCTTTAGGTGGAGCCTTGGTAGTATCTCCTTTCTTCTTTGCAAGCCACATCCACATCCTCCTTAATACTGCAACAGTTCTGACATTTAAATCCTTAGGTTCTTTGTTGGTCCAATTGGTTGGCATTATAGGTTGCATTTGAATCTTATTGATATAACCAAGGTCAAGTAGGTTAGATTCATCATCTTTGACTTCCCTGATTTCCCACTCCAATTTGACATTGAAAATTTGCCCCAAGGACATCCTCATTCAACTCCTCTTCCTCACTTCATAGTCATCAACACAATCAACCCAATAGTATTCCATATGTGGCACATGGTAGAAACCAAGACCGAGGTGAAGATTATTCCTTACAAAAATTTTATTGTCAAATGGGAACCTTGTTTCATAGGTAGAGGCAGTATATTTTGCAATATCCTTTCCCACATTGAGGGAATTTGATTGAGACTTGCATTGGTAATATCCCAAGCTGATGGGAAAAGGAATACCAAACTTCTTCCTTTCTACACATCTCTTATTGAACTCTAAATTTTTTTGACATAGATCTATCAAGACAAATTTGTCTTTGACATATCTAGGAAGTTTATGAGGAAGCCATCAAACCCTCTAACTCTCAAATAGGTAAATTTATGAAATTTAATGAAAAGGTTTCCATATTTTGTAACTAACTAAAATTATTCTGGGGAAACCCTTTCGTGTAAGTCACCTTGTAGCTCCTTGAAGATTCATATAGTAAACACACCATTCACCCTCTAAAATTTGTATAGCTCTTATCGAGTTGCAAGTCTAGATAATAATCAACAATTTGAATTTTCTCATCATAATTCTCCACAAGATTTAATCCTATCTAGGGTTTGGTACATGCTAGGGCATAGAAAAGATAGGATGACATGTAGAAAAACCTATTTCCAACAAAATTACTTATCATATTGTGTAACTATTCATTGATTATGGTGGGCCAATCTAGATACTATGTACTAGCACAAATAATTTGGATGAAGAAATACATCCACTCTTTGAAATAATGCACATTCATGCTTCTCCTTACCCTATGCAATAGGACAATGGTATTTGAGATTTTGTCTCAGAAATACGATTTATGCAACTTCTTTAGAAATTAAGACTTTCCTTTTCTAAGGGTTGGAAACCATTCCTTTATAATGATGCTCCTATAATAGCCCTTCTTCTAAAAAAACTGACATTGTCATAATGTGAAGTCAAATTTAGCATACACCTTTGTTTTGGGCAAACTTTCCTTTTCTAAGGGTTGGAAACCATTCCTTTATAATGATGCTCCTATAATAGCCCTTCTTCTAAAAAAAATGACATTGTCATAATGTGAAGTCAAATTTAGCATACACCTTTCTTTTGGGAAACCTAAAACATATGCTAATGGTAGCCTTGTATAAATTTATTAACAAATTATTATCTTGAGTTCAAATTTCATTAGTTTTAGGGTTGTAGTGGGTCATACATTCCAAGAAAAGGTCTATGCATTGTAGGACCACTAAAAAAGCAACGAATTCCAACAAGCCACTTTCTACCAATCTCTAAGTGATGGGAGCCCTATTTGGTTTGTGAATTCTTTCCCAAAACTCCCCTAGATTAATATGACCCAGCCTGGTATCCCCTATCTCTGGTAATGAACTATCCAGACCAGACAAATGTTCATACCCTAGATACTTGTATTTTATTTTTCCTTAAATTCTCAATTTCAATTCAGTGAAAAATCAAATAGATTTCCCCCTTCATAGAGATTTAAACTTTCTATAGCCAGAAAGAGATTCAATAAGATCACTTACCCAACAATATGTCACCAATTTTGACAGAATTCTCCCTATGAATTTTGGTCATGTCTCCACTTCTTCTCACTGTGTAAACCTCACTTCTCTATGAAAATGAGAATAGTTAAACCACAAAAATAACCTTAATCCACGTATGATTAGGCATTTATTTTTCCTAACTCAACTTGGCACCAATTTCAAACTTTGTAATCTATCGAATTGGGTTAGGTTTTTAAAACATTTTCAGAATTGAGTTTGGGTGTTTTTCTTCCTATTACATGACTTTCTGCCTATTAAAGTTGGACACTGATGGTACTCATAGAATATCATCGAATTTCACTTTAGTTTTGGGAACTTCCATTAGCTTTGATGGGAGTTATCAAAATAGTGTATAGTGTACCACCCCACCTATGATTTTTCTTTAAACATTTCCAATTTGTAGGGAACTCCTTTGGAGAAAGAGTTTGTTTTGAAAATCATTGAAGTTCCCAAAAGGAAATCGACAACTTCATAAAAGGCCAACTTTAAGACTTGAATGGACTAACTCAAGACTAAGATAATTATTCAAAGACCAAGGTTGAGAAAAATATGGGTTATGAAAACATCGTTGTGGATTGACAAAGTTTTGAGAACCACGTTGATAATCGATGAGTAATGAATAAAAGGATCGACTAAGTATAAAGACTCCAATTTGTTGCGGGAGATAAGACTCAAACCTGCTCATGACTAAAAAATAATGTCTTAGGGACTTAATAGACTAGGAGTTAGGAAATAACTAGCTCTGACTGGGGATGTACACTGGGAAGGATGCAAAAGAACCTAGCAATCTTTGGTTGAAACCCATTGGGTGAAAAAGTCAAAAGATATGACCCCAAAGATACATAAATAAAGGACCAAACACACCAAAAGCAAGACACACACCAAAAAAACCTAAAATACTAATATACAAGAATAGTGGATACCTGCTTTACATCCGGTACAATTTAATGTCTTTCCCATTATATGGCAATATCAAGACTATGCCATCTGGATAAGCTAGTTTGAAGGCATTATTTCTGTATGCTTCATGAATTCAAAAGGGGCCCTTTCATAAGGAGTCAAATTTGTTGTGATCAACCTTAGGCTCCCTCCTCTTGTCCCACAACAATATTGTATAACCTTCCATAAAATTCCTTGGCCCATTCCATTTTTTAAAGATTTTCTGGACTTAAGCTTGATGTAGGAAAGAAGACAATGTTATGGCACCAACAACTTGGTCACATTGGTGAGAAGGGTCTTAGAGACTTGAAAGATAAAAGCCTTATTGAAGGCCTTGATGATTGTAATCTCAAGTTCAAATTGTGAACATTGTGTATATGGAAAGCAACACCATGTTTCATTTTGTTCCAATTGTCATAAGTCTTTTGGGGTTTTGGACTATGTTCATGTAGATGTGTTTGGTCCTGTGTATGTTCCTTCTTTATCACAATCTATATATTTTGTTTCTTTCATAGATGAGTACAATAGAAGGTCATTTGTTTACTTCCTCAAGAGTAAATTTTAAGTCTTTAGTCAGTTTAAGGAGTTTAAGGTCTCGGTTGGAAATCAAACTAGTAGAAAGATTAAGTGTTTGAGAATTGATAATGGCAGTGAGTTTTGTTCGAAATAATTCAACAAGTTCTCTAAAGAGCATAGGATTGAGAGACATAACACACCTCCATACACCCCACAACAAAATGGAGTTGTGAAGAGGATGAGTAGGACATTGATGGAAAGGGCTAGGAGTATGTTGAGTGGTGTTGACCTTGAGCAGAAGTTTTGGGCTGAAGCTATAGCCACTACACGTTATCTGATCAACATATCTCCTACATCGGTTCTTGTTGATAAGACATGCATGGAGACGTGGTTTGGTAAAAAACCTTCAATGAGACATCTTAGAGTATTTGGTTGTGAAGCTTACGCTCATGTTCTGATTTAGAAGAGGTCTAAGTTGGAGAACAAGGCGATGAAATGTATCTTCATCAACTATGGTGTTGGTGTGAAGGTGTACAAGCTTTGGGATCTAGTGGCCTAAAAGGTTCTCTATAGTATTAGTTTAATTTTTTGAGAGAGGAAATCTTCCACTATTGAGTTGTAGCGAAAGAAAGAGGAGAAACAAAAGTAGGTAGTTCAGATTCCACCTACTTCAATGACAAAAGAACTATGTACTCCTATTGGAATTGATAATAAGGAGAATTTAAGAAGCTCTAAAAGTTTTGAGGAAGAATAACCTCAACCTTAATAATTCAAGAAGTATACAAGAGATAGGAAACAACCTGATAGGTTTGGATATTCACCTAAAAGGTTTGGTTATTCATTGTTGGATTCCAATTGCATTTTTTCTTTTATCGCTAACACGGATGAGCCTAGGACTATTAGAGAGGCTATGGGTATGAGTGATGTAGATTCCTAGATAAAACCAATGGACGAAGAGATGGTTGCATTGAAGAAAAATAATACTTGGGATCTGGTACCCTTGCTTGAAGGACAAAAACTAGTTGGATGTAAATGGGTGTTGAAGAGAAAATTTGATCTTGATGGTAGTGTTGAGAAGCATAGCATGGTTGGTCGCTAAGGGGTATTCTCAAGTAGAGGGAATTGACTATAGTGATATTTTCTCTCCTGTTGTGAAGCTGACATCTATTCATTTTTTGTAATCACTAACAACAACGTATGATTTAGAAGTGGAAAATATGGATGTGAAGACCTTCATGGTGACCTAGAGGAATAATTTAATATGTTGTAGCTAGAGCATTTCATGGTTAAAGGTAAAGAATATCTAGTATGCAAGTTGAAAAAGTTTGTGTATGGTCATAATAAATCTCCTAGTAGGTAGTACCAAAAGTGTGACACCTATGTGTTGTTGTTAGGTTTTTTGAAATTTAAATCTGACAATTATGTGTATTACAAATATGATAATGGTCGTATTCTCATTGTTGTTTTATATGTAGATGATATGTTGCTTATTGAGAATGGTAAAAGTATGATTTCAGATTTAAAGTCCCAAATGTCAACACACTTTCAAATGAAAGATTTAGGGGCAACTAGGTATATTTTGGGGATGGAGATTAGAAGAGATAGAGCTAACAAAAATCTTTGGTTAAGCGAGAGTAAGTATGTGAACTCAATGTTGGAGAGAGTCAACATGGCAATTTGTAAACAATTAGTTGTTCCTGTAATGCAGGGGATGAAGCTTTTTATGGAGGATTGTCCAAAATATCCTACTGAGATGGATGACATGACCCGAGTACTAGATGTGAGTGTTGTTGGTAGTGGTAAGTATGTTATGGTCTGTATAAGGCTAGGCATTTCCCAAGAAATTTGAGAAATCAATGACGAACTTCCTCAAAAAATTCACTTGTCTAAAGAAAGACTTCACACCAATCTAGTTAGAAGGAAGAATTAGTTGTTGGATAGATTTGACTCTCTCAGGATCAATCCTAATCCCCTCTTTGGACATGATATGTCCCGAAATCTTGTCCTCCATGACACCAAAGATTGTTTTCTTGGGATTGAAAGAGATACCATATTATCTACACTTTTGCAAAATTCTCTCCAGATCCCCTAGATGATTCTCCCTTTTCTTTGAGAACACGGTCAATTCATCCAAGTAAATGACTACAATCTTGTTCCTTAGGTCACCAAAATATAGATCCATGGATCTCTGAAACGTAGCGTCGACATTTATTAACCCAAAAGGAATGCGGTTGTAAGTGAATGCACCCTAGAGAGTTACAAAGGTAGTCTTATGTTGGTCATCTTTAGCCATACTAATCTAGTTGTATCCTGAAAAATCCATCTAGCATGGGAATCATCTCTGATCCTACTAATGTATGCAAAACATGGTCCATCATGGGCAAGGGGTAATTGTCTTTCAAAGAGGACTGATTGAAATTTTTGAAGTCTACACATATTCTAGTTTCCCTATTCTTCTTGTAGACCATGATAATGTTCACCACCCAAGTGGGATGATGGATAGGGTACATGATTCAAGATTTTAACATCTTATCAATCTCCCAAAAGATGGAATCTGTGACTTTAGTATTATAATTCCTCTATTTCTACCTAAAATGTGATGTCCCAAGTTTAAGAGGTATGTGATGTTGCAATTGCTTGTTCATGAAATTCTTCAAGTCAATAATAACACCAAGTGAAGACATCCTTCTACTTAACTAACAACTAAATCAACTTGGTTCTCTTATCTCATGTACAAAATTTTCCTATACTCAATAGCTTTAGATCATATGTAGTACTAATGTTAATAGTCTCATATTCATCAAAATTGTTGGTGGATTTAATCATAGTTTTCTTGACACACCTATTATGCCTATCAAATAATTGTTCTAGAAAAACCAACCCCTTGGTAATTTTGTTACCTTTAAATTTTAGTATCCCTTCTTCTAATTCCCTTTTTCCAGATAGAACTCTTCTCATGTAGCAACACTTACCTCAAAATATGTCCCCATGAATGATCCAAAAGTTTCTAGGAAAGCTTGAATTTGCCTGTCATTTTTGAAAACTTGCCAGAACTCAACATTATCAAGGATGTTGGGTTGATAGATCATCTCAATTTGGTAAGGACCATCCTTGAATTTAGGATGAGGGAGAAGTAAGGAGGTAGAGACAACCAAAGAGTTGGAGAGATGGTGTTTTTCTCTCTTAGAAACTGCTTCAATCTCTCATTTTTCATTGTGAAGGTCTTCTTCACTTTTTTAACTATTAACTTGACATATCTTACTACTCTTAACTTATTGATACCTTTTTCCTTGGTAGTAGCAATCCTTCATAAAAAAGCTTCATACTCGATAATGCTATTTGTATTCTTTAACTCCAATTTTAATGAAGAGGGAAACTTATCTATAGGAGGTGATATCAACACCAATCCAACATCACAACCTGAATTGGAACAATTGCCATCAAATTTGAGTGTCCATAGTTTTGAAGATATGTCAGGGCTAAGGAAGCCTTCACCTCTAATATCCTCTGGGAACAACATATAATTACTAAATTATGAACCTTCACACATGATTCAATAACACAGGTCATCATATTTTAGCATTGTGAATTTGGCCTTTAATTTTGGTTCTAAGCAAACTTTCTTATTACCTAGTGAGATTAGTTTCATGAGACCCATCTGTCTGAATTTCTCCTCCAATATCTTTGCAAAAGCTCTGACTCAATAGTATGACATAATTGGTATGAATTTCAACAACCAAAATAGTCAGTTTAAGTCTCTTATTTGGTAAGCAGCTAAAGACACTTGGGTGTCCTTGATTTGACCCACTAGGGGGACTTGCTTACCATCCATCGAATAGAACTTTCCAAAAGATTTTGTCAAAGATAATCCTAGAGCTTTGGCTATAGTAGAAAGTATCACATTTTTTGAGGCTCCAAAGTCAATAATACGATTACTCAACCTATGACCATTAATGTATAGGGATACATAGAAAGGATTGGGCTTCAAATTAGACACGAAGGGTGCATGATCTTTGGTATTGTAGGATAGGCCAAAAGATGAAGCCTCATGGTTTATAAAGCTCTCTTCTATTAAATTGACTTGAGTGCATTCCAACTTAGAAAATTTCAACAACCTATCGAGTTCTCTAGGATTCAATTTTAAAGATTTGGCAGGTGAGATTTGTATCTTGGAATCTTGTAGTAGTCTACTATGTAAAAAGGGCCAATTTTTTTTATCAAAGGTCTGAATAGATAGAATTTTATGAGAAACATCTGAAGGCTTATGAGAAAAGGTTGTAGAAAGAGTATATTTAGAAGGGGGAGTATATTTCTGAAAGTGTGGCATACCTTTTTATATAGCATTTTATTAACTTTGAGTAAGCACCACATAAGAAACATCATCCAACGTAGTTTATATGTGACCTCCTATTTTAGAATCATATGTATATTCTAAGAAATTTACTACATAGTCACCATAACCCCCTAAGGTAGTTTCCTCTACACCAATTTCTACCATTTCTTGAGTCATCACCATCTACATATATTTTTTCATCTCAAGACAAGTGACCCCATCATGGTCTATTATCAAGTGGATGTTATCGAATGGGGGGTAACTGTTGATTAGGACCCATTCATGAGATGTCTTTTATGGTTGCTGATAAGATTAGCTTCTTAGGTATCTGCCTCTTCAAGGTGATTATATCATTAGAAAGCCTTTGAATCATGGGGTTAGCTAAGGTTGAAGGCTGAGCTTCACCTGTCTAAAATTATTTCTTCCATTTTCCCACTTTGATAAACTCATCTTCCAATTCAATCACTAGAGCTTGAGTTTCATCTATATTTTCCACCCTTTCTCTTCTCAAATGGAAAGTGATATTCAAAGGAGTTGAGTTAACAAAGAAATACATTTATTTGTCCACACTGGGTCTCTTCTTTAGACTAATCTAGTTAACTATCTTGTTGAATTCAACTACAAAATCTCTCATGGGTTGATGGATTTCCTTCTTTAACTAAGTCAACTTGGCTAAGAGAGTGTGCTCATCTTCAACACTTTTAAACTGGTCTTTAAACTTTGTTTTTATGACATCTTGAGAGTTGATGGACCCATTGGGAAAGTGATAGAACCACTCTAAAAAAATATTTGTTAATGACTCCATGAATATACTCACTTCTAATCTTCATGTTGTACTCCCAAAACTCCATAGGTAGTGAAAAAGGCACTCAAATGCTCATCAGTAATAATCTTCTCGTCACCTCTAAACTTTAGGAGATTATTTATAGACCCTTTAGGAAGGTCATGCAATTGGAAACCAAGGGAAAAATGTATGATGGCTGCTACCCATGGCATTGGAGGAGCGGAGTTGGCCATATTCTGAGTAAAGTTAATAGTTACAAGAATGACTATACCATGTAGAACAAACACTTGGAAAATAGAGGAAATATGAACATTTCTTACTGGTGAGGACGAGCTACTTCTTGATATAATCCTCTTAAGATGTGAAGATACATAAAGTTCTCCTCTTAGCACAACTTCAAATATAGGGTCTTCGAGGCCTCTTCTTTGCTCTCCTCTAGTGTATCTTTTGAGATCCAACGTAATTCAAGAGGTTCAAACTAGAATATCCAAGGCGCCGTATTTATTGTTGTTTCAACTCCCCAATAGAGTCGCCATAAATTTTTTGGTTGATAGATTTGTATTTTAAGTGATTAACTCAAATTGACTCCATTCTACCCAAAAGAAAGACTAAATCGATCACCAATAGTTGGAGAGATCACCATTGCATTTGTGATCTTCCTCTAAATTTTAAGAGGTACAACTCCCCGATGAGATATGAATGTAGATTTTTTGACTCAAAAGAAAATGGGGGTATACTTTTAACTAGAAACCAGGAATGAAAAAATAACACCAACCGATAGCCATAGAGCAAATGCGATGGAAATCAACTCTAACACTACTAAAAAACTAAAAATAGATTTGCAAGCTACTAATATAATGAATAAAAGATCAAATTACTAATAGCTAGCTAACTTGACTCAAAGAAAATTTGACATCCACTGAAGATATATGAATGAAATACCATGAATACCAGATCCATAAAGAGAAGGAATATCCTTACACTTATCAAATCTCATAGAATTACTCATAAATTATAAGTACTTCATTCAAATTTACTACTCCTAGACAATAAATACCTTAAATTTTTTTTCAAAATTACAAAACTTGATCCTTCATTAAAATCTATTCTAACTCATGCATCACAATGCAAGGGGGATCAAAATTTGAACCCTTGCACTATCAATTCAAAAAACATTTAAAGTATTTACAGTGTAATTATCATCAAAATATTGAAAGAAACTAAAATAAAATATTTAAAGGAATCATCACCAAAAAGTTAATCAAAACATCAACAGTAAAAATAATTGCCATGCCAATGAAAAGATACCTATTGTTGAGGTGACTATGCTAGACACACAGGATAACTAAGAGGGGGGGGGGGAATGAATCAATTGTACATTAAAACCTTAAACCCTCATTAATCATCAAACCCTTATTATCATCAAAAAATGTCAATAAATGAAACATAAACACATTCAACACCATACACAAGAGAACACCAGATTTACATGGAAAACCCTAATTAAGGAAAAACCATAGAAAGGATTAGCTCACATATATATGAATAGAAACACCAAATACAATAGGCTCATTTCCAAAAGGTCTCACTTCCCAAAATAGAAGAATGGACCACTTCCAAGGGATCACTGCCCAAAGGACTCATTGTTCAAAAGAAAGAAAAATAGAAGAAGGCTGCTATAAAGAGATTCACTATCTCAGAGCAACACAAAAATCCACCATTGCACCATCTCCAACCTTTGGCTCACTACCTCCAACAACTTCAGGTACACTGAAAATGTAGACACCTTCTACTCACTGCATCTGGTAGCCTTAGGAATTTAATCTCTCACTCATATCACCAAACTTTATCACATTCACATCATCACACATACAACTCATCTCCAAAAATAAACCTTGATTATATATCAACCACAACCTCAAAAACCTTCTCCATGTCAGCCTCAATGAAACACATGCACCTAAAACATGCAACCAATAAATAGGTTGTCACCAAACACTTCCACGGTGGAAATAAGTGAAGGTAAACCACACTAAGGGTTAACTAAGACTCAATTCTACATCGACATGCTTTGTTACACTTCCAAAAACAATGAACAGCCTCCACAATTGGTGCTAGCACATCAAGTTGACCAAACCTACATTAACACTAACAAGTGATCAAATACATGCCTCTCTAGGTCTAAAAACACCACATAGACTACATAGAAACACTTTAAAACATCCAAGAATATTCAACATTAGTAGAATATCCAACGCCACTAACACAACCACCTAAAACTGAAAAACACATTCATTCTATGCAACTAGACATAGTGCCACATAACACAACGTGAATCCAAGCTTGTATAGCATTTGAACACCACATACTCTAGGGAAAGGTAGGTATAAATAATATTAGCACATTCCCAAATCTAAAAGACAAGAAACAACAACATGGAGAGATGCAAAGCAATTCCATTTCTCTCAAATGACCTTCTTCATAGATAAACACACTATTAAACACATCTTGCATTGGAACATGATCCGAAACTTGAAACTCTAGATACAACACTTTTGAACACCTCTGATCATCATGTCCAAACCAAACATACATATCTTCAACCATGAAGAAATTCAAAACACAACACAGAACACACCACTGTCACCTTGCACACTTCTTTATTCATTTTTTTTTCAAAAGAACTTGGAAACTAAGTGAACCAAATGTATCAACAATACCACAAACACCTACTCAACATATCTACAACATTTGCAATACCTACTCAATACCGTGACCACACTAGAGGTTAACATCAAACTACAATACAAATGATACCATAGTGCAACAATCTTCAACAAATCCAATAATCTCCATATATAAGGGGTTGACATCAACGTGACATCAAACCCCAACACATCCATACTAGGGGTTGACATTAATGACAACACCAAAAATCTCCCCCTTTGTTGTTGATGGAAAAAACAACTTTGAAAAATCATCAATCAACAAAAGAAACTTTACAACTCCAACACTCAGATAGTTCTCCTACTTACTTCAATCTCTCCCCCTAACTGGGACATTCCTTACACTTCTAATTTCTTAGACTTCACTCTCTCTTTCCCTTTCCTTCATTTTTCTCCCCCTTACTTGAGGATTTTTTCAAACTTCAATCTCTCTCCCCCTTTGACACCAATGGAAAAGGGCAACAATCTCTCCCTTTGACATCACCTAAAAGCTTAAAACCAACACACTCCTTTCTCTCTATTTCTCTCTCTCCACTTACTATGTTTAACTGTACCAACTAAAACACACTACTATTTGTTCCCCCTAAGAGGTGGCCTTCATCAATCCAAGACCAAGAATGTATCTTGAAATGCTCTCCTAGACAGATGCACACTTTTATGCATCTAATTGAAAAGAGGGGTAATAACCCATAAATCTTGCTAGAGATACTCAAATATATCTTTTGAAAGAGCCTTTATGAATTTTGTTTCAAATTGATCCTTTGTAGGCACATACTCCAACTTCACCTCATTATTTGCAAATTTCTCTCTTAGAAAGTGACACTAGATAGAGATATGCTTTGTCCTTGAATGCATTAATAAGTCTTTTGAAATATTGATAACACTTATATTATCACACAATATATAAATAGGTTCATCATATGATACTATGATATCCTTCAATATCTTCTTCATTCATAACACCTGAGTACAACATGATGCTGCTGCAATATATTTTTCCTCTATAGTAGATAATGACACTAAATATTTCTTCCTACTCAACTAAGAAACCAACCTACTTATAAGAAAGAAAGCACCTACACTTGTAAGTCTTCTACCATCTACACAACCTACCCATTTTTCATCTGTATAAGCACTCAAAGAGAAATTAGTATCCCTGGCATACCATATACCAAAATCTAGAATGCCCTTCAAGTATTAATATCCTTTGACTGCTGCCACATGTGAATATCTAGGATATTTTTGAAATCTTTCCACAAGAAAAACTGCATTTGTGATATCTGGTCTAGTAGTAGTTAGATATAGTAGTCTACCAATCATTTATCTATACTTGCTTTGATCTGTCTTAGGAGATTCATCATTTTTTCTCAACTTACAACCAATAACCATGGGAGTGCACACTGGTTTAGAATCCTCCATTCCAAACTTCTTCAACATTTCCTTGACATACTTTGACTATGAAATGAATATAACTTTATCTAATTGATTGATTTGTAGTCCAAGGAAGAAATTCATCTCCCTAAACATAGAAATCTCAAACTAATTTTGCATCTCTTCTTCAAAATTACACATTCCTTCATTTCCTCCAAATATTATATCATCAACATGCACAACCAAAATCAAGATCTGATCTTCCTCAACCTTGAAATAAAGGTTGCTATCTGCAATACCCTTTTTGAATCCTTGCTACAACAAACATCTATCCAATCTTTCATAGCAAGCTCTAGGATCTTGCTTGAGTCCTCATGTTGCATTTTTAATCTATAGACCATATCAACATCTTCTAACAATGAAAAACCTTTCGATTGTTCAATATAAACCTCTTCTTCTAACTCACCTTTCAAAAAGATAGACTTGACATCCATCTAATACACCTTGAAGTCTTTATGTGCTGCAAAATCCAAAAACATCCTAATGGCTTCCATTCTTTCTATTGGAGAAAAAGTCTCTTCAAAATCTATTCCTTCCACTTGTGAGTAGCCCTTACACACAATTCTAGCCTTGTTCTTGACAAATTTTCCATCCTCATTCAATTTGTTCCTAAAAAACTATTTAGTTCCTATCACATTCTTGTCTGCTGGTCTTGGAACCAATTCCCAAGTCTGATTCTTCTCAATCTATCTCAAATCTTCTTCCATAGATTTGATCCAACTCTCATCCTTGCATGCTTTAGTCACTATTTTAGGTTCTACCTCTAAAAGTAAATAAAAGTTTACCTATTCCTCTATCATAACAAATTTTCTCCTTGTCAACAACAACTTTGCTCTTATCTCCAATGTTTTGATCTTCAAAATGATTCTGCTACACATACTTAGAAGTCTCAGGGATATTTTTTGGAGCTTATTCCTCTTCAATTGTTATATATTTTTCTTCTTCATTGTAAGGGGGTTCATCAGATTCATATCCTTCTATCAACACAAAACTCTGATGTGGTTCTTCATCTACTTTGAAACTTACACTTTCAAAAATATTCTTTAACCTTTTTTTATAGCATCTATATGCCTTCCTCTTTGTATAGTATCTAAGGAACATTCCTTCATTAGATCTTGTGTCAAAATTTCCCAAGTTTTCTTCATCTCTCCTGATAGAGAATTTTCTTCCAAACACTCTGAAATATTTCACAGTAGTAGGTTTTCCATACCATAACTCATAAGGAGTCTTTGAACTGTTCACTCTTGCTTGTCCTCTATTAAGAATGTATACTATAGTATGAATTTCTTCTCTCCAATAGACATATAGTATATTTTCTTCCTTCATTATGGTTCTTGTTGATTCTTGAACTATCATGTTCTTCCTCTCTACAAGTCTATTTTGTTGAGGAGTCCTAGGAGCTGATAACTATCTCTTTATTCCATGATCTTCAAAAAAACTATTAAAATCATTGGAGGTGATCTCACCACCTCTATTAGACCTGAAGCATTTGATTTTAAAATCTATTTCATTCTCAACCATAGATTTAAAGGATTTAAACTTATCTAGAGATTCTAATTTTTATTTGAGAAATATTACCCAAGTCATTCTAGAATAATGATCTATCAATAACATAAAATACCTATCCTGAGGTCCTGCAGTAGAATATTCTTTAATTATGAACCTCTTATTTTTCTTCTTTCCAAATTGACATTCCTTGCAGATTGCATTAATAGGCTTTGTAATTCTTGGAAGATCTCTCACAACATCTGTAGAACTGATCTTCATTATGTTATCAAAATTGATCTGACCCATTTTTCTATGCCATATCCAACTTTCATTAATTTGAGACATAAAGCAGTTAACACCTCCACCTTTGAGCTAATTCAACATTTCTTTATGTCCTAGTTCCTACAACAACCAAAGTTTCAAAGCTTCCTTTTCTGATTTCACAACCATCATTTTGAAACACCAAATTGTATCCTTTTCTACACATTTTTCCTACACTAAGAAGATTATTCTAGAGACCCTTGACAAAAAGAACTGTTGAATTGCACAAGAAAAATGAGAGGGGGGTGAATCAGTTGTAACTTAAAACTTCAAAACACTCATTAAAATTCAGATCCACATTCATTCATTAAACCCTTAAGTCTATTGTGATGAATTAGCATGAAAATAAAATTAAAAAGCTTAAAATAAACACCAAACACAAGAGAACAACATATTTACATGAAAAACCCAAGAAGGGAAAAACCACGGTGAGGATTAGCTCACAATATAAGTAATATCAACAAACAATACAATAGGGCTTATTTCCCAAAGAAGAAAGGATCACTATCAGAATAGAAAAGAAGATAGAGAAGGAATGTTACATAGAGAAAATCATCTCAATGCAACAAGGAATCCACCACAACGACTTCTGCACCTTCACAGTTTATTGAAGAATTGTAGCCACCTTTTTCTCACTGCATCCAGTAGACTAGCACTTGAAATCTCACACTTCTCTACTCAAATTTTCACTCTAACACACTGTACTTCGCATCGTTTCACACACACATCTATCTTTCATCTATCTTATCCTCCTTCAACAACTTAATCTATACTTATTCCATCCTCAACCTTGAATCCTCTCCAAGTTTGGCTATGGACCTCAACCATGCAAAATATAGACCAAAAATAGAATATCTCTCTGTAACCTAGAACAATATGTAACACACTGTTTCCTCTTTTTATGAAATTTTCTCAAAATCACTTGAAAACTAAGCACCAAAGACATATCCACATAATCTTCAACACTACTACATCCATAGATAGAATATTATCAAAGAAAAACTAGTGGTTAACACCAATAGCTTAATTTATGACAAAATAATGTAACAAATAAAAGCATAGATAACACCAACTGTTCATCTTCAACACTAATGGCCCTTAATAAATACAACTAACATCAATGACAACACAAGCTTGTGAACATCAATGACAACACCAATCTGTACATACTTGCAAAAATCTCCCCCTTTGTCATTGATGGCAACACATGATGTGAAAAACCATCAAAGACACAACAAATATGAACATACCCATTTCCTTTTCTCTTTTCTCTTTACTCACTCTCCCCCTTACATGACTCTCTCTTCAACTAACTTTCCCTTCCCCTTTATAGATAATTTTTTTCACCTATTTTTTTCTCTCCCTAACAACTTGTTCCTTTGTCACATGACCCTCTCTACCCGTTTGACATGAATGGAAAATGACATAATGTTTGTACTATTTTATTCTTTTTCTTTGTCATCAAACAACTTGCTTACAACTACTCAACAACATCTTTCCTTTACTGCTCTGAATACCCCCCCTTAGGAAATCACACCAATCTATACCAATTAGAAATCATTGCTTAATGACAACACTTACTCCCCTTGACAACAACAACCAAAAATTCCACTACCTACTCCCCATGAGAGGTATCCACCAACATCATTTCAGAAAAAAAAAAAAAATCTTGAGATCCACTAGACTGATGCATCTCCTTATGGATATAGTTCAAAGAAGGAGGGGCAATAATCCCCAACTTCTCCCGGATATACTCAAAATTATCCTTAGGAAGAGCCTTAGTGAATTTATCATCAATATGATCCTTTGTAGACACATATTCAAGCTTCACTTCATTCTCCACAACCTTCTCTTTTAGAAAGTGATATCTGATTGAAATATATTTTGTCCTTGAATGTATCACTAGATTCTTTGAAATTTTTTTTGCCCTTGTATTATCACAAAAGATAGAAATAGGATCATCATACACCACTCTGATATCCTTCAATATTTTCCTTATCCATAACACTTGTGTGTATCATGATGCTACTACAATGTACTCAACCTTTGTATTAGATAAAGAAACTAAATTTTGTTTCTTACTTAGCCATGACACCAATCTACATCCAAGAAAGAATGCACCACCACTTGTACTTTTTTTATCATCCACACAATCATCCCAATCTATTTTTGTGTAGGAACTCAATGTGAAATTAGTATCCTCTAGATACCACAAGCCATGGTCTAGAGTGCCCTTTAGGTATCTGAATATCCTCTTTACTACTACAACATGCGACTCTCTAGGATCTTCTTTAATTCTAGCCACAAGACAAAATGCACGCATGATATATGGTCTAGTAACAGTTAGATATAGAAGTCCACCAATCATAGATCTATAATTGCTCTGATTAGCCTTAGGGGATTCATCATGCTTGCTTAGCTTGCAACCAGTAACCATATGAGTACATATTTTTTTGGAGTCTTATATTCCAAACATATTGGATTGGAGTCTTCTATTCCAAATTTCTTCAACATCTCTTTGACATACTTTGATTGCAAAATAAATATACCCTTTTTTGTCTGATTGATTTATAGTCAAAGGAAGAAATTCATCTTACCAAACATAGACATCCCAAAATCATTTTGCATCTCATCTGCAAACTTCTTACACATAGCTTCATTTCCTCCAAAAATTATGTCATCAACATACACAACTACAATCAAGATTTGACCTTTTTCAACCTTAAAAGTAAAGGTTACAATATACGGTACATTTATTGAATCCTTGTTGTATCAAATAATTATCCAATCTTGCATAAAAATCTCTAGGAGCTTGCTTCAATCCATATAATTCCTTCTTCAATCTACAAACCAGATTAGATTTATCTAATAACTAAAATCCTTCTGGTTGTTCTATGTATACTTCTTCTTCTAACTCTCCATTCAAGAAAGCAAGCTTCACATCCATCTGATAAACTTTGAAATACTTATGTACTGAAAAAGTGAAAAACATCCTAATAGATTCCATTCTTGCCACCGGGAAAAATGTCTCTTCAAAATTTATTCCTTCAATTTGTGAATAGCCTTTACACACAAGAATTTCTTTGTTCCTTACCAGTTCTCCATTCTCATTTAGTTTATTTTTTAACACCCATTTAGATCCAATTATGTTTTTGTTTGCAAGTCTTGGGACAAGTTCCAAAGTCTGATTTTTCTCAATTTTTTGTAGTTCTTCTTCCATAACCTTCATCCAATGTTGATCTTTGCATGCCTCAATCACCATTTTATGTTGAAATTTAGAATGTAGACACAAATTTACCTCTTCTTCAACAAATTTCCTTCTTGTCAATACACCTTTTCTTTTGTCTCCAATGATCTGTTCTTCAAAATGATTTCTCTACACATACTTAGGGGTTCTAGGAGTATTTTTTGGAGCTTCTTCCTCTTCTTCAAATCATACTTCCTTTTCCTTATCCTTTTCTTTTTCTCTATAATCAAGTTCATCCTATTCATATCCATCTGTCACCACTGAGTTTCAAAAATCTTTATCAACCGTGACAATTGCACTCTCAACAATATTTCTCAATATTTTATTGTAGTACCAGTAGGTTTTGCTTTTAGTAGAATATCCAAGGAAGATTCCTTCATCAAAAAATGCATCAAACTTTCCCAAATTTACTTCATCTCTTCTGATATAAATTTTTCTTCCAAACACTCATAAGTATATAACAATAGTTATCCTTCCACACCACAACTCATAGGGGGTCTCTGTGTTGTTTTCTTTTGTTTGAACTCTATTAAGCATGCAAATAGTAGTATGAATTGCTTCTCTCTAGTAGACTTCCGGTAGGTTAGCTTCTTTCATCATAGTCCTTGTATTTTCTTGAATAGTTCTCTTTTTTCTTTCAACCACTCCATTTTTCTGAGGAGTCCTAGGGACAAACAAGTTCCTCTTTATATCATGATTCTCAAAAACATGTTAAATTCATTGGAGGTGAACTCTCCACCTCTATCAGACCTCAAAAATTTGATCTTCAAATCCATTTCATTCTTAACCATAACCTTAAATACTTTGAATCTATCTAGGGCTTCAAATTTTTTCTCTAAGAAAAGTAACCCATGTCATTCTTGAATAATCATGAATAAAAAGAATGAAATACCTATCACCTTGAAGACTTGTTCTTGTGGGAACACAAAGAATTATATGCACTAATTACATTAATCCAATAGAAGATTGTTCTTTTCCTTTGAAACTTCTTGTTTGCTTTCCAATCTGACACTCCTTGCAGACAACATTAATAGATTTTGTAATCTTTGGCAAATCCCTCACTGCTTGAATGAAATTGGTTCTTACCAAGTTATCAAAATTAATGTGACACATCCTCCTGTGCCATAATGAAATTTCATTAATTTGAGTCATAAAGCAATGACCATCAACACTCTTAAGCTGATAAAAATTTCCTTCAATCCTTCCAATAGCAATCATAGTTCTGGACCCTTTTCTAATCTCACATCCATCATTCTAAAACATAAGATTGTATCCCTTGCTACATATTTTTCCAACACTCAAGAGGTTATGCCTTAAACCTTTAACATAGTAAACATCTTCAGTATTATGCTTGCCATCAAAACTGATGAAACCTATTCCATAAGTATTAGCACCTGAATCATCACCAAATCTAACAAGTCCTCCATCATATTTTTCAAGTTTAACAAACTTTTGTCTCCAGTCATATGATTAGAGAAACCATTGTCAATAATCCAATATTTCTTATCTTTTCTAGCATGAAAAGAAGATACCAAAGTACCTTCAGTCTTATCCTTTCTATCCAGAGGGTATTCCTTCACACATCTTTCAGAGTTAGCATAAATAGATTCATTTTTTAAAGCCATGAACAAGAATTCATTTTGCATCTTCTCTAACATAATAGCTTTTCTTAACCATCTTACCTTTTTTCTCCTTGTTTTTATCATTCACAACTCTGTTTTCACATCTTGAAGCATACCGACCTATCTTTCCACAACTAAAACATTCTAAATTAATTTTCCACAACTAAAAAATTTGAAATGTAATTTACCTTTGCACTTACCAATACATCTTCTCATCCTTCTCACAAAGTTAGCTTCCACATCATCAATATCTTCCTGATCTGTGTCTTCAATCTTCTATGTTTTTGCAGCCTTGAAAGTAGTCTCAAATTTTGCACTATTATTAGTACCAAACTCTCTCATCAAAAATGTAGTTAAAGGGCCATACAATTGATCTCTAGAATTCTAATCTAGATTTTGATATTCCTCAATAGCAACAAATTTATAACTGTAAGCTTTAGTAAGGGTTCTAAGAATTTTCTTTTCCACTTTTGGTTTTTTGACCTTTCCTCCAAGACCTCTGATCTAGCTCTCTACTTCATCTACCCTTTGCATATATCTTGTAATGTCTTCATCTTCAAACATTCACAAGTTCTCAAATGTGGTTTTCAAGTTCTACATCTTAACTTTTTTGACTATATCATCTCCTTCATAGATATTGGTGAAACCCCTAAAAATTATTTATGTTCACTTTGAAAATTCTACAAGATCTTGTCATCTGCTTGATCATGAGCTTAGGGTTTTATTTATTGTCATGCCTTAAGTTTTGTATTGCTAAAACCCTTTCTATCTAAAAACCATTAATTCCGAGTCCTTTTGTAAATTTTATGATTTGTTGTTGACTTCTTATCACTGGTTCCTGATCGCTTAAGTCATGTATTATGCCTCTAGGTCCATTTCATTATTGGCCCCTGAGTCTTAGTGATCCCGGTCATTGCCTATTGATTTAATAAAAATACTACCTTATATTAATGCGGGTTGAAGTCCATTGAAATATTTGTTAGGACCTAGGTTTGGGTTTAATTATTTTCATCGGTCACCTAAGGTTTCAACCTTAATTTCTCATGTCCTTGTTCATCGTTTGGTTAATGTCAACCCCTTTTTAAGAAATAACAAATTTTCACTTGCAAATTTCCAAGTGTTAAAGTGGTTGTTGGATTTGGAGGATCGAATCTTGATCGCTCCCCATGCCCTCGTCCTATTTCATTTTCTATTATAATAATTCAGCAGGCTAGTGAGTGAGTGCCATGTGCCCTATGTATTGGTGAGCGCAACATATTTGAAAGGTTAGTAGGTGGTGGGTTAAAGATATCAATAATGGGTATTGAGTGATGTGTCTTCATCTAGATTGTTCCCCGCTAGGCCTCCTAATTTTATTTTGTAATTAAATAATTCCATGGGCTAGAGGGATGAAGATATCCATACCATTGTTAGGGGGACCCACCAAGTTTTGAAGGTGGTGAACACCTTGCCAGTTGAGATTGAAAGTTGAGGGTGGATGACATGGTTCAATCCTGGGTGCTCCCCGCCATCCTGTGGGGGACCCACCTTTGTCTCCCATCTCTCAGCGAGGAAGTACCATATGGTGCAATCTAGAAGACAATGAACATTTGAAAAGGGAAAATATTGATGAAATATTTTGTTGAAAGAATATGGGGGATAAAATATATGCTACTAAATAAGTTTTGTCGCACGTGTTCTAAATACAAGGAAGATATTTTGATCTTGGCCATCGGTTGTGTCATAGAATTATGTGCACTAGAAAATGTTCTTATGATAAGGAACACACATGTTGAAGACATGAGATCTCATCTCGGCCTTTCCCTACCTCCCTGTTGCTGAAAGATGCGAGAAGATTAAGTCTCATAGGAAAGTGGGAAACTTGACATGACAAGTTCTCTTCGGTGCTATGTGGATGGTGGAGCCCTGAACAGGTTGGATGCTTATCCACATGGTTTTTTCTGATTCGATAAATGAAACAAATGCATGCAATCAAAATTTTCAAAATTAATTGCTTTGATTTGGATTATTTGTTGATCTATCTCATCACATAATCGATGACTAAGGTTTAAAATCAAGTGGTTTATTGTTAGCTCGCTCACGTGAGATTTCTTTGAACATTAATGGTGGACACACTCTAGTTATTTGATATAATAAGGGTTGTCAACCATTTTATTTCACAATTACAATTGTCAAGATTAGAGAAATTGGTCTTGAGCCTGAGAAAAAGGCGTGGATAGCTTAGGCAAGCAGTTGCAAGGGAATTGAGGATAGTTTTCCTAGGTAAGTTGGTATTCACATTTTTGTGTGTCAAATGTGCAACTACTAGCTGGTTTGGGAAATTGTTGAGAGCTATGTAAGTTTTAGGTATCTGGGGTTTGCAAGGGTTTGGTTATTTGCAGAATTCTAGTAAGTTGGTAAGAATTGCACATGGTATTGAAGGGTTTTTGTTCTACAAGTTTGTGAGGTTTTTCTATAATTGAAAATTTAGAAACCCTGGCCTTGTTGTTATGTAGAAATGAGTGAACGTAGGCCTAGTGAGTTCTCCCAACTAGTAAGGAAATCTAGGAGGATCAAGACACTTAAAACCCAAGATGATACACTTGAAACTAAGCAAGAACTTTAGAAGCTCCTGTAAAGCCAAAAGATGAGAAGATAACTTGTGATAGGTCTGTGGAGGATAAAGCCAAGGGTATAAATGAGGGTGGCAATAGGAGGAATGTGCGAGAAAGACACAAAATGAATGATGATGAAGATGAGGCTAGTAAGTCTAAGAAGAAAAAGAAGGATAGGGACCAAAAGTCTTATGATTCTTATATGGAAGAACCTGATATTGCCATAAAAGAAGAGGTAAATTATATGAGTGATAGGGTAGATGCCAAACTAGAATATGCTCAGTACCTTCTCACAACTACAGGTCTAGAAGAATTTGATGGCAAGATAAGTTATTTGACTTTAACAAAAGTAATAAGGGGACATGCACACTCTGATTTTGAAGATGATGAACCATTGCAGAGGTAGTGTCTCAGTTCGGTGTTTTTTTTTTCGATGGTCGACGTGAAGGAGAGGTTTTAGACACTACTACAATGATGAAAGATTCCTTTTGGAAGGCGAGCAAATATTCTTTAGTGAATTAAGGGTTTTTTATTTTGTGCTTTCCCTCCATTTAAGGATGCAAATATAATTGCAAAGGGAATATGTTTTATAATAGTCCAATTGAACAGTGACATGTGTACTTTCTGGCTTGAAACTTGTTTTTCTCCTTCATTTCTATAAGAAGTAATTCAAGGCCAGAAGTATGGGGTTTATTATTTTGTAATTGATCACAAAGAACATTGTAAAGAGAATACAAAGCATTTTGGAGTTAAGTCTTAGGTTTGAGTCTACTAATGTATATGTAATTTTGATAGCAATACTAGCAATATAATACAAAATGGTGCAAATTCAAAACAATTTTCTCTCCTGTGTACTTGGTTCATGAATTGTGAATAATATAATCAAGGATTATCTTATTTTTCTCCATTGATTTTTAATGGATGTGTAGTTTTGTTCTTTATTGTTAATTCAAATAATTAATGTAAATACTTGAGTGAAGCTATAGGTTTATGTCAAATTGAGTGCTAAGATACTAGTAAGAAGTTGTGGTTGAGAATATAATGCTGAAATACTATACAATGCAGTATCTTCAAAGTGTAATTGATGCCATGTATGAAATTGTTATCAGGTTGTGTAGGTATTGGAATTGATTTCATTCTAAGGATGAGGCACTAATATAATTAAAGTATTCATGTTGCATTTAGTTGGTCAATTCAACAAAAAATCACTTATATAATCAAATACTTGTCAAATAGACTGCAATTGTCATTATTTTGTGTTGAGTTTCACCATTCTCATGCTCCAAATGTGGTGTTGTTAAGAAGAAACCAACTTATTTGATACAGTTCATTTGTCAAGCTATTATATGAGTTATCTATTTATTTCAATATTCATGATAAAATGGCACAAGAGTATCATCTAAACATTGTCAGGATCACCCTCCTAGGTTTCACAGAGCCCGAAGTGTAGATGTAAGGGCCCAACAATCCATTACTTTTTGGTTGGCCAATCCTCACCATTATTGACTATTGAATTGTGGTAAATTAATAGATAATGGATGATATCAAGTTTGTTTCTAAAAAAATAACTAATAGATACTTTCCAACTTATCCCAAATTTATTTAGCAATTTTTAGATCCATAACTTTCACTAATTCAAAATTTGTAAGACTACTCAAGAGAACAAAAATTACTTTACCATTTATTTCATAGGCCTTGATCTCATCACTTGTACTCGATCCATTTGTAGGTATGGTATATTGATTCTTCATTGACAACTAGACATGATATCCAAGGTAAACTGGATAGCCTTCCATCTTTTCCTTCTAGAATGCATAGTCTATACCATCAAATATAGGGATCTCCTTCTTGTGCACCATCCCATATATACCTCAAGATGTTAAGCTTTTAGTCAAGGAACCTTGCTTTGATACCAATTGTTGAAATGCACAAGACAACTGAGAGAGGTGGGTGAATTAGTTGTAGCTTAAAACTTCAAAACTCTCATTAACATTCAGATCCGCATTCATTCATTAAACCCTTAAGTCTGTTATGATGAATCAGAATTAAAATGAAATAATGAAAACTCAAAAAAATCAACACCAAACACAAGAGAACACTAAATTTACATGGAAAACCCAAGAAGTAAAAAACAATAGTGAGGATTAGCTTGCAATATAAGTAATATCAACACCAAATATAATAGGGATCATTGTCAGTAGCCCTCACTGCCTAAAGAAGAAAGGCTCATTTCCAAAATAGAAAAGAAGATAGAGAAATAATGTTACACGTAGAAAATCATCTCAATGCAACAAGGAATCCACCACAATGACTTCTACACCTTCTCAATCTGATTGAAGAATTATAGCCACCTTATGCTTATTGCATCCGGTAAACTAGCACTTGAAAGCTCACATTGCTTTGCTCAATTTCATAATCTAACACACTAGAATTCACATCATTTCACATCACACACCTATCTTTCATCTATGTTATCCTCCTTCAACAACTTAACTCATACTTATACCATCCTCAACCTTGAAACACTCTCTAGGTTGGTTATGAACCTCAGCCGTGCAAATTCAAATTAGGTCGGCACCAAAACACTTCCATGCTAGATAGAAGTGAATGTAGATCCCATCAAAACTTAATTGGGACCCAAATCAACAACACCACTCAACCATATGCTACCACAAACAATATTTATCCTTCACATGTAGTAAACACTAGGTCGATTGTTACCCATGCAAACACCATTAAAATTTGAAGTACATGCTTCCTAAAAACAAAGGATGAATTGTGAAACACACAACATGCTTGAACATGATCTAGAATATTCCTCAAATATATTGAAATCCAACAAACTCCTTCACAATTTCACCAGAAGAATGTACAAACCAAATACACCTAGACAACTCTACCATGCACTATTACTTGATTTTTTTTTTCAAAGCACCAAACCTCAAATCCTCTTGAGTAAGGTAAACTAAAAACACCATCAACACACCTTCAAAGTTGCAAGACCTAAAGCATAATTGTGGAGAAATGTGGGGCATAAATGTTTCTCCCAGACACCTCTGCAATGCATAGTCACACACTAGTGAACATAACACCTATTATACAATTATCCACCATACCATATCTTGAATATAACATCTCTGAACACCTCTTACCATCATATCTAAATTGCATAGGAAAATATTCAACCTAGAAGAAATGCAAAGAAAAACAAGAACATCTCTTTGTAACCCTAAACAACATTGCAACATACTATTTCCTCTTTTTATCAAAATTTCTCAAAATAAATTGGAAACCAAGCACCATAGACATATCCACATCATATTCAACACTACATCCATATATAGAATCTTATGAAAGCAACACTAGAGGTTAACACCAGTAGCTTAACCGATGACAACATAATGCAAAAAATAAAAGCATAGACAACACCAACTATTCATCTTCAATAATAATCTCCATCAATACATATAGTTGACATCAAACACAATCTTGTTTAAATCAATGACAACACCAATCTAAACATACTTGCAACAAGAACACAATCTTTTTTTATGCTTTCCATCAAAACTAATTGAACCTTTTCCATAGATCTTAGTAGATGTATCATCACCAAATTTAACAAGATCACCATCATGCTTCCGAAGTTTAATAAAATTACTCTCATCACTTGTCATATGATTTGGGCATCAACTATCAATTATCTAGTAGTTTCTATCATCTCTTGCATGAAAACCACTCAACATAGTTCCTTCAATATCGTGACCTATTTTTGGAGCACTTTCCTTCACACATGTTTTAGGATTAGTAGAATTAGTTCCAAAATTTAGATCCATGAACAAGCATTCATCACTATCCTCATTGGAATAGTTTGATTCCTCATCATCAGATGCACCATTTCCTTTTTCAACATAATAAATCTTCTTGACTGATTTACCTTTGTGATCCTTATGTTTGTCACTTGCAAATTTGATTGGAAATTTAGAAGCATAATGACCCATCTTTCCACAATTGAAACGTTTAAATGGTAAATTACCTTTTTATTTATTAGTACCCTTTTTCAATATCCTTACAAAATATGTTTCCACCTCATCAAGACATATTGAACTGATTCACCATCCTTCTCTACCTTGCTAACTTTAAAGGCATTTTATTTATTTTTAGCATCTTGACCAAAATATCTCAATTCAAAAGAAATTAAAGCACCAAACATCTAATTTCTAGAATATTAATCCAAATTCTAAGCTTCCTCAATAGCAAAAACTTTAGAACTGTAAGATTTGGGAAGAGTTCTCAATACTTTTTTAAAAACTTCACTTTCTTCCAGCTTGCCACCAAGACCATTGATGGCATTAACAAATTCATCAACTATGATCATGTAGGCTATAATGTCTTCATCTTTTGAAATCCTTAGGTTTTCAAATTTGGCTTTGAAATTCTGCATCTTTGCTTTCTTTACCCTATCACCCCCTTCATAAATTCTCTGCAAATTTGTCCAAATATTGTTAGCAGTTTTGAGACTTATCACCTTTCCAAGATCAGAATTAGAAAGACCACTCAAGATAACATTTATTTCTTTATCAATATTCTCATAATCCTTGACCTCAACATCACTTGTCAAACAATTAACATACATAGTATATATAGTTTCAATCAACTTTTAGACTCCAAACCCTAGAGAGACAACAAAGGCTTCCATCTTGGCTTTCTAGTAAGCATAATTCATTCCATTGAACATAGGAGCTTTAACACCCTTTGTGTGCACCATCCAAATCTACCTGAAGCGGTTAAGATTCTTCTAAGGAACCATAACTCTGATACCAATTTTTAGAAACACAAGACAACTAAGAGGGAGGGTGAATCAGTTGTACATTAAAACCTTAAACCCTTATGAATCATCAAACCCTTATTATCATCAACAAATGTAACCAAATGAAACATAAAAACATTCAACACCATACACAAGAGAACACTAGTTTTTTTTGGAAAACTCTAATCAAGGAAAAACCATGGCGAGGATTATATCAAATAAA
This sequence comes from Sequoiadendron giganteum, assembly GCA_007115665.2. Classification (NCBI taxonomy): domain Eukaryota; kingdom Viridiplantae; phylum Streptophyta; class Pinopsida; order Cupressales; family Cupressaceae; genus Sequoiadendron; species Sequoiadendron giganteum. Next base: position 391,387,451 of record CM021109.1, on the reverse strand, counting down.
TATGAAAAGAAACACTGATACAATATGCTCATTGCTAGAAGGGGCTCACTACCCAAAATAGAAGAATGGATCACTACCTAAAGGACTCACTATCTGGAAGAAAGAAGAATAGAAGAGGATTTTTAAAAAGAGATTCAATATCTCAGAGAAACATGAAAAATACACCAATGCAACTTTGTACCATCCACAACCTTTGGCTCACTACCTCCAACAACTTTAGGTACATTGGAAATGTAGACACCTTATGCTCACTACATCTGATAGACTTAGGCACATAAGCTCACACTTAGATCACCACACTCAATCAAATTCACATCATCACACACATACACCTCATCTCCAACACTTAACCTTGCTTATATATCAACCAAAATCTCAAAAAAAATCTCCATCTCAGCCTTAATGAAATGTATGCACCTCAAACATTCAACCAAAAAATAGGTCGACACTAAACACTTCCATGGTGAAAATAAGTGAAGGCAGACAACACTAAGGGTTAAGTAGCACCCAATTCTAGACCGACATGCTTTTCCACACTTCCACAAACAATGAACAACCTTTGTAATCAACACTAGCATGCTATATCAGCCAAACCTACACTAACACTAACAAGCAACCACTTACATGCCTCTCTAGGTCTGAAAACACCACACATACCACATAGAAATAGTTCAAAAAATCTAGGAATATTCAACATCATCAAACACCACTGACACAACCACCTGAAACTGAAGAACACATTCATTATGTGCAACTAAACATACTACCACATAACACAAATTAAGAATCCAAGCTTGTAGAGTAGCTGAACACCACATACTCCAAGGAGAGGTAGGTACAAACAATATTAGAATATTCCAAAATCTACAAGATAAGAAACAAAAACATAAAGAGATGTAGAGAAATTCCATTTCTCTTAGACAACCTTCTTCACAAATAAACACACTAGCAAATAACTCTTCCACTGTAGCATGATCCAAAACTTGTGACTTTGGATATAGAACCTTTGAACATATTTGATCATCACGTCCAAACTACATAGGAATATCTTCAACTATGAATAAATGTGGAACACAACACAAAACACACCATTGTCACCTTGCACACTTCTCTATGCAAATTTTCTCAAAAACACTTGGAAGCCATGTGAACCAACTACATCAACAATACCATAAATTCTTTCTCATGATATCTACAAAATATGTAATACCTACTCAATACTATTACCGCACTAGAGGTTGACATCAAACTACAATATAGATGACAACATAGTGCAACCAACACTCTTCAACAACTCCAATAATCTCCACATACAAGTGGTTGAAATCAATGTGACATCAAACCATAACACATCCATACCAGGGGTTGACATCAATGACAACACCAACAATCTCCAACATGTTGGGCATTCAGATCAACAAAGACTTCCTCCAATGTTGTTGTTTGTTGAGTGGATGCCACGTGTGCCTTGTAATATTTCAAAGCTTCCGTGACGATGAGAATCTCGACATGTTAATGGATGATAACATTATTTTTTCTCAACTTCCATATCACATTATTATTATGAATAGCCTCCATCTTGGATACTATAAGGGTTGGGGAGTCCTTGTGCCAAGGATGTGCTAAGTTGATTATGGCTAGCTTCTTTACGTTTCCTTATCAAACACCTGCTCTCCTAACAAAGTATCAACCACTTTCAAGAACTCATCTTTTAACTCCTCAACTGTGGTAGGGCTTCTTTTATTGGATTTCATCATCTAACATCTAAAATGAGATAATTTTTTGTTGAAATCATTATTGAGGTGATTACACTTCATCAATTCACTCTCCTCTAGAATATCTATCTTTATAATAGTGAGCTTCCGCTCTATACTCTTTTTCCACATCACAATTCTAGGATCATATTTAGATGGAATAATATTATCTAAAGTATCTTTCTCCATACCCATCACAATAATCTCAACAAGTTCATTGTTAGTTTGCACCCAAAGAGACTCCTCCTCTTTGCAATTAACTACCTCTGATTTGATCGAATTTATTAATAACAAGAATTTATCATATGCCTTTTTCAACTTTTCAATTAAAGGAGGACCATTTTCCAACATCCAACACCCATCCTTGATAAACCCTTCCATAATGGGTATCCCTTTGTACCTTATTCATCATTTCCTATTCAACTACAAAATTGGGATTAAAGAGGGGCTTTCTTGACTAAGGGGTTATGGTGAAGTATCTGTTAAGGTCTTCAGACAATTAGAGAAGATCTATACTTCTCTCTTCAACTCATATTTAACCTACTTGTCCTTCGTTCTCTCTAACAACCTAGAGGCTATCACCTAAAAAGTGTGAACATCCCCATCTCTACTAGGCATGCCCAAATCTACCTTAGTTACATTATAGTCAGCCATAATATCTTAACTAGGATCCTTTTGTATAGAAGGTCATGCAATCTATTGATTGTCTAGAATACTAAGAGGGGGGGTGAATCAATATTCTATTAAACCATTTAACTGTAAACCACCTAATTATTAAAGCACATATGACTGCAAACCAGAATGAAGACATTGAAATGAACATCACACCAAAAAACACATCAACACCAGATTTTTACATGGAAAACCCAAAATGGGGAAAACCACAGTGAGGATTAGCTAACAATATAATATATATATATTTATAATATTATAGGGCTCATGCTAGGACTCACTGTCCTTAGAAGGCCCACAACCAAAATACAAAATGAGATGGCTAACTGAAAAGATACAAAAAGAATATGGCTCACTGCCAAGAGTATGAACTAATGGAATGCACCTTCTATATACTATTTTCAATTCCAATGAGGCTTTGAATGTGAAGTACTACTTTGTATAGCAGTCACATAACAATTCTACTCTAATCTTTGTCTCTTTCCACAATACACTGCTCGCAACTGATAAATAATTTAATCCCACATGTTCTCGATATCTTTGATCTCATACACATCTTTTTCCACACTTACAAACACACTTCAACTCCAAAAAGTATTATATATATATACAAGTATATTTCATACATCAATTAGGTTGGCCTAATTAGATGTAAACAAACCAATCAAAATAGCTCTTGTCAGAACCATATAAAATTTAAAACATTTTTATCCATGTGGTGTATCATATCAAGTTGGTGCAGATATGTAAGGAATCCAACTAACATCTACAAAGTATAATTATTCTTCTTAATACATGTCATATATTAAGTCGACCAAGAATAGGACCTAATAACAAAAACCTCCAAACCAACATACACTTCTCAAGGTAAACACCTTTTGGATCTGATTTACTTCAATCTCTCATCACATTAACATCAAAGAGATTGCCATTAAAACTACAACATAAAAATGTTCTTCGTAGGAAAATGCAGAGTCTCCCACACTAGTATACTAAATAGAGAAACAACTATAGTGTACAGAGTTAAACTTTGTCATTGATAACTTTCTATACACAAAAAAAAACTTCTCAAGATCCTAGATATAGCTTTCTAAATGAGTCATAAAAATGAGATTAAGAGAGAAGAGTCATATCTCTTCTTGTGGTGAATTCCTTACTCAAAAACCAACATACTAAATTATCAGTAAATAAAACTTCTGGTATAGATCAACCTCTAGTATACCAAATATGTTTTCCACAATTTTGTCATAATGTTTACATCAATGACAACACTAGAAAAGTCAAAAAATATTATATACACTTCATACTCATGTTTCAAGGCTCTCATATTTCCAACACAATCTCCATAAACCAATGCCTAGTTCTTTCATCCTACATCAAACCCAAGGCGGTCTTTAAATTTTGGGCCTTAGGAGTCTTTTGAAAAAGTTTCCAAAGTAAATTATCATTTAATAAATTAAGAGCCACTGTTATCCATTTTTGAGATAAGGCGTTGTCAATCCAAGAGGGTGATGAAGTGGTAGTATCAAGATTTTGAGAACCCTCAGGTGTGGAAAATTTTAAAGCTCTTTGTAGAGGAGGAGTCTTGTATGCACTTTTTAGATTAAAAGGGAAAGAGGCAGGGGATTTACTACTTTGTGCATTCTTCTTAGCCATATCTTGTGATTGGCTTGTTTTCTATTCATGAACACCAACAATTTTTCTTTCACTTTCTTATTCTTGTTTATTTACATTTACTCCTTCACCTTTGTTATCCTTTTCTATCTATTCCTCAACATCAATATTGATGCAAGAACCTTATCCACATGTTTTCTTAGGGCCCTTTCTCCTTTTCAGTGGATCCTCTCCACTTCCTCTACCACTTGATAGTGATGTGTTTGGTGGTGGTGGTGGAATTGATACACTGGAAGCTACACCAACCTGGCCTATGCTAGTTTTCCCTCCAATACATTTATTATCTTTAGGTAGAGCCTTGGAAGTATCTCCTTTCTTATTTTCAAGCCACATCCACATCCTCCTTAACATCACAACAATCTTGGCATTTAAATTGTTAGGTTCTTTTCTGGTTCAATCGATTGGCATCATAGGTTGCATTTGAATCTTATTGATATAATCAAGGTCAAGTTGGTTAGACTCATCATATTTAACTCCCTTGATGTCCAATCCCAATTTGAAATTGAAAATATATCCCAAGGAAATTCTCATGCAACTCCCCTTCCTCACTTTATATTTGTCAACATAATCAACCCAATAGTTTTCCAAATGCAACACATGGTAGAAACCAGGATTGAGGTGAAGAATAATTCTTAGAAAAATTGTTGTCAAATGGGAACCTCCTTTCATAGGTAGAGATAATATATTTTGCAATATACTTTCCCAAGTTGAGGATATTTGATTGATACTTCCATTGGTAATATCCCAGGCCAATGGGAAAAGGAATACAAATATTCTTCCTTTTTTCATATCTCTTATTGACCTCTAAAATCTACTGACATAACTCTATCAAGACAAATTTGTCTTCAACATATCTGGGAATTTTATGAGGGAAGCCATCAAACCCTCTGACTCTCAAATAGGTAAATTTTTTAAATTAAATGAAAAGGCTACCATATTTGGTAACTAATTGAAAATATTATGAGCAAACCCTCTGGCCTAAGTCACCTTGTAGCTCCTTGAATAGTCACATAATAAACAAATAATTCACCCTTTGAACTTTTTATAGCTCTTCTCAAGCTGCAAGTCTAGATAATAATCATAAATTTAAATTTTCTCATCATAATCCTCCATAGGATTTAATCCTATCTAGGGTTTGGTACATGCTAGGGAATAGAAAAGGTAGGATGACATGTAGAAAAACCTATTTTAAATAAAAATCCTTATCATATTGTGCAACTGGTCACTTATTATGGTGGCCCAATCTAGATACTATGTACCGACATAGATAATTTGGAAAAAGAAATACATCCACTTTTTGAAACAATGCATATTCATGCAAGTCCCCTTCCCTATGCAACAAGACAATGATATCTAAGATTTCATCCCAAAAATGCAATTTATGCAGCTTCTTCAACAATTGAGACTTTCCTTTCCTAGGGGTTAGAAACCATTCCTTTATAATGGCACTCCTATAAAAGCCCTTCTTCTAAAAAAACTAACATTGTGATAATGTGAAGTCAAATTCAACATTCACCTCTCTTTCAGGCAACCTTAAACATCTGCTAATGGTATCCATGTCTAAAGTTATTAGAAAATTATTATCTTGAGTTTGAATTTCCCTAGTTTCAGGGTTATAGCGGGTTATACATTCCAAGACAAGGTATGTGCATTGTATGACCAATAGGAAAGAAATGAATTCCAACAAGTCACTTTCTACCAACCTCTGAGTGATGGGAGCCCTATCTGGTTTATGAATTCTTTCCAAAATCTCCCCCAAACTAATATGACCAAGCCTAGTATCCCATATCTCTGGTAATGAACTATCTAGACCAGACAAATGCTTATACCCCAGAAAATTGTATTTCATTTTTCCTTAAATTCTCAGCTTCAATTCAATGAAAATCCAATTGCTTTTCCCCTTCATAGAGATATTAACTTTTGATAGCCAAAAGAGAGTCGGGAAGGCCACTTACCCAACAATATGCCACCAATTTTGGTTGAATTCACTCTGTGAATTCTAGTTGTGTCTTCACTTCTTCCCACTACTTAAACCTCACTTCTCCATGACAATGAGAATAATTGTGCCACAAAATTAGCTTAATCCATGTACGATTAGGAATTTATTTCACCTAAATCAGCTCTAATAATATTGACTCTCTAACAAGTAGGCCACTTGGCACCAATTTCGATTTCAATAACATACAAATTGGGTTGGGTTTTTAGAATATTTTAAGAATTGAGGTAAATTTTGACAAAGTTTTTAAACCTTGCCAATTTCCCACTTTGGGTGCTCTTTTTCATATTACATGATATTTTTCCTATTAAAGTTGGACACCGATGGTACTTGTTGAATGCCACTAACTTTTGCTTTAGTTGTGGGAACTTACATTGGCTCCGATGAGAGTTATCAAAATAGTGTACCATCTCGCTTATGCTTTTTTTTGAACATTTCTAGTTTGTAAGCAACTCCTTCAAAGAAAGAGTTCATTTTAAAATCTCTCACAGTTCTTGAGATGAAATTGACAACTTCATAAAAGGTTGAATTTAAGACTTGACCAGACTAACTCAAGACATAGATACTTAATCAAAGATCGACGTCAGGAAAAATATGGGTTATGAAAACCTTGTTGGGGACCGGCATAGTTCTAAAAACCACGTTGATAACCAACAAAAGGATCAACTAACTATGGAGACTCCAATTTGTTGAGAGAGACAAGACTTGGACCTGCCCACGACTGAAAAATAATGTCTCAGGGACTTAAAAGACTAGGAGTTGAGAAACACAAGGAAATGACACGTTGATTACCTTTTTGAACTATCGAGCTCCCTAACCACTCCTTATTGGATATTTCTATTTACTAAGCTCTAGTTGGCTTCCTCTCATGACATAATGTCTTCCCATGATCTCATGTTATCACCAAAGGGTTGATGTTGTGAGCATACGAGAAAGTGACACCTAGCCTTTATCTTTTAACGCTTTATGCCATTGATGCTTCTCATTGGTTCATACTTCCCAATCAACTTTTTCTTCCCTGTATTATCTCCAATGCCTCGTGAACTCATAAATAATGTGACATGGTGAGCTTGTAGGATTGCGAGAAACTGACATGTGGCCAGCTGGTATTTTTCCGCCTATTATTTGAACATTTGAGAGGTGCCATGCCAACTTTTTTAAATATTTGGACTTTACAACACTCATTGATTTTACAGCGTCACTAGAACATGTGTATCCTCATTCTTCATGTGCCCTCTTCATAACCCATGAGCTTCAAACTACACTACGGGAGCAACCTTACAAGTTTATGGTGAAGTGATTTTTGTATTACCTTTTCAAAATGCTCATCTTGTTGATGACTCCTTATTGGCTATTGTTATCTAGCCAACTCCAGTTGGGTTCCTCCCATGACATAATATTTCCCCATCATCTCTTGTTATCATTGGAGACTCAAACTTGCAAGAACATGAGAGAGTGAAACCTATCCTCAATCTTTCAAATATTTATGTCACTGATGCTTTCTATTTGCTCATATTACCCATTCAACTCAAATATTTTATTCCGCATAATGTTTCCTATGCCCCACAGACTTGCATAGATTGCTAGAGGGAAAGATTGTGGGATTGCAGGAAAGTGACATTTGTCTATGTGGTGTTTTTCCTCCTATTCTTTGAATCCTTGAGACATGCCACATCAAATTTTTAAATGTCTCAACTTCATGACAACTGTTGATTCACTCGGGTGACTTGAAGATCAACAACCAAAATACAATCTTGTAGATTGGTATGTGTGAGTTTTTGATTCACATATACAAGAAATAATGGCAAGGAGAAAGGCTCACCTACCTAGTTCAAAGGCCTTTTTTCTATTAAAAATCCATGAACTTCAAGTTTGAAATATATTATTATGTGTTTATTGTTATACACTTGACATTTCACAATCAATTCTTAGAGGATTTCTTAACAATGAATTAGTTCAAATAAAACAATATTAAATTAAATTATTACTAATAATAGTAAGAATGATGATTTTTGTACATTTTTAGGTTACTTATACAAATACTTCTATCATTGACAATAAAAATCACATGCTTCATATTTAACAATAGCACATTTAGATTTATTCTTTTAAACAAGTACTTGTAATAACTAAATATTTCATCTTAATCGAGTATTTATAACAATGCTAATAATAATAGTCACATAGTAATTACAAGTGTCCAAAAATAGATTTGATATATTTTACTTGTATGGTACCCATCTATTAGCTTGCATCTTGCAATAGTAAAAGACACACTGTATTAGAAAATAATAAATCGATTTGATATATTCTATTGAATTATCCACACTAGTACCTCCTATAATAATTCTTGTCACATTGTATTTAATATAAATTAAATTAACATTATCATCATTACATATCCAAAATATATGTTATTACATTTCTTGTAGAGTGTTGAAATGATGGCAGACACATTCAAGAATATTTCACAAAGCTTCACTGATATAACACATAGCTTGAGTCATCTTGCCATCAAGCAAATTTAAAAAATGAAAGGCATTCTCTATTCTTGTAACATGCATTGTCTTATCACACTATCTCTAATCTTCTATTTATCATAACTTAAGAGCTTTCAATCAACTAAAATGATGCACTACAATGATTGAAAGACATTTAGTACTAGATAGGTCAGAGACAAGGACCATTGTTGAAGGCTTAAACATAGTTACAAGAAATTTAAAGTGCAAGTACAAATATAGCTTTTGATCACTGGCTATGAACAAAGGACAAGTTAACATGTGAACATAAAGGCCTAAAGTCATAACTCAAGTAACCAACAATGGTCTTGATAGGTTATTGAATGTTTTAACTAGTTCAAACACAAATACCACCATTATTGATAATAAATTTCTGATGATTTGTATTTACAAATAGTACATTTAGATTTGTCCTTTTAGACATTGATTTGTAATAACTAAATATTTCTTCTTAAACAAGTATTTATAGCAATGCTAATAGTAATAATGGTATAGTAATTGCAACTATATAAAAATTATTTTGAATTATTTTTCCTTGTATGTAAATTATCTGCTAGCTTGCATCTTGTAATTATAAAATACACACTCTATTACAAAATCAATAAATAGATGCCATGTATTGTAATAAATTATCTAGATACTAGTACCTCCTATAATTGATGCAAATCAATAGCCAAAAAACCTATGGGATTGTAGTGTAGGAAAAAGTATCCCTTTTTCACACTTAATTTGGAAATAATTAATAATAAAATGAGCTTAATTATGCCTCGATTTAGGGTTGTAATAAGTTTTTCATATTCACATTAATTTTAGGACCCTTTTTAATAAAATGGACTCAATGGTGCCTTGTTTTTAATGTTGTAAGGTGTATCTTTACACTTTCACATTAATCTAGGGCTTTAAAATTAATTGAGGTTAATTTTCCTTAATTGGCCCCTTTAATTCAAATCCAAGCCTAATTAAATGCAAATTATGAGGGATAAAACCCAACATTCATAAATTCCATTTCACAACACTTAACTTTGCAAGAGGTGTGTCCTAGGTAAGTGGCCTAGGACCCATTCACCCTATGGCGAATGGGTCCTCACTTAGACCTAGGACCCCCCTTTGGAATATGTTTTTGGTGATATTTTAATGATTTAAAATCTATAATTCAATTTTGGCTTGTGATATTTGAATTTCGGGAATTAATGTTAAGATATGTATAAATATAAGGTTATTTCACTTAGTTTCCCCCTAGCAATTTTAAGTCTTCAAGCATTCTAGAAATTTTATGATAGAGTGTGATCAAGAGAATTTCTAAGGCATTCAAGGGCATATTTGAAGAAGATTATTACAACAAACAAGATTTCATTGTCATATCAAAGATGTATTGTATCATGCATGTTGTTTGAGCTAATATGGTGATGCAGTCTTCAAGATCAATCAAGCATATTCAAAGGCATTGTTTCACATCAAGTTTCATGATAAAGATATACATTCATTGAGGCTACTTCATGCAAGTTTGCAGATTTGTACTCCAAGGTTTCAATTAAGGTTTGGTGAGTTGTTACATATTGTTGTTCATTCATCATTCCTTTCATGCTTTTATTCATTTCAAGGTTTAATTACCAAAATGAGGATTGATCAAGGAAAACCCCCATTCCCTAACACACAACATTTTTTCTCTCTTTGATGTGTGATTGCAAATTTTAGTTTGAAGATCCACTGGAGAGAGAAAATGAAGAAAGTTTGAAAGTTATCAAAGTTGTAAGAAAAGTTGTCAAATCATGAAAAATCTTCTACAGGATTTATTTCTAGCTTTTTGACAGTAAACAACTAGAATCTAGGAGTGCAGACCTGGTAGAACAAAACCCAAAAAATTGATTTTTCGGAGCCTTGGCTAGGACCCATTTTCCATAGGGCGAATTAGTCCTCAATAAGGTCTGAAAAAGCATCTTTGGTGAAAGGTACACATCGTTTTACCCTTTCCAGATTTGCAATTTGATAGTTAATTCTGTTAGTTTTTAAATTTTTCCTCTATAGCACACATTTTGAATGAAACTAGAGAAATAGGTGCATCGTACCCCCTTTATCATCAATCCCATTTTTCATTCAATCCTATTTACCTTTGTTTCATTTTGGTGAACCCGACTTTGATCCTTGCATTTTTAAATTTTGGAGTCCTTTTTCATCCTAGATTTAGATCTTGCATTCATTGGAATCTCTTTGGATTGAATTAGGTCTCATTTAGGGTGTCTTGTCTTTGCATTTCATTTAAAGTTTTTAAGATTGCATATTTTGCATTCTTTAGATCTAAAAACATAAAAAAACCAGTCATCTTGCATATCATTCTATATAGCATTCATTTGCATTTTAAAATTGAAACAAAAATTTCATATCAAACTAGCTCTTCTAGGTTGTCATTTTTCATAATTTGCACTTGCATTCCACATTGAATTCAAAGAAAATTGAAACTAAAACTTGCTATAACAAACTAGAATCTGAAAACCATTGAAAAGCACTTAAAAATATGTAAAAAATTATTTAAAAGTCCTCATCTAGGATCCATTCGCCCTAGGGAAAATGAGTCCTTGATCAAGTCATATTATATTTTTTGGGCATTAAAATATTCATTTCTTAATTTTTGTTTACCGCTTTCAGATTTCTGTTACTGTTTGCAGAATTTTTGTTTCATCAATTTGATCATATCTAGCTTAATTCTATAAATTTAGTGTATTGTGTGATTTCAAAATTGCATTTACAAGACTTCATTTTCAGGTTTTTACATAGTGTGATAAAAAAATTACCTTGTTTAAATTTGAAAATCTAAAAATGGACAAGTGTTTTAGCAATGTGTGGAAGTCTTTGTTCTCATTGGTTGATGTTTCAAGTTGTGTTTTTGTCAATGATCCTAATGCAATTGAACCTAATCATGCTCGACCAACTCCTAATGAGTGTCCTCATGAAGTTGAAATAATTGGAGAAGATGATGCTAGCATGCATGAGTTCATAAAATATTTTGTTGAAAATAATGCATACTTTTACCCTTCCATGAAACAACCAACACAACTTGAGATGTTTGGTCTTTTACATCCTGAAATTGAGTCACAAACTAACCCTAAAATTTCAATAATTGAACCTAGCTCCTCTAATCAAATGCATACCTATCCATCTTATGTTAACAAAGTGACTAACACTCCTATCAACCTAGAAGAGACTTATGGCCAAGGCTTTAGGATTTTAACTAAACAAGGATGTGACATAACTAATGAGCATGAAATTCACAAAATTTTGGAGCAAATCCCTATTGAAGAAACCAAAGGATTAGGATATGAAGATCCTCCTCCTGACATAAGTGTCCTCCTTCCTAAGGAACAACTAATGCCTCACAAGGATGATAGGATTAGGTCCTCATCCTCACCATTTACCTCAACAAATTGTGAATCAAGCAAGCAACAAAAACCTTACAAACTCAAAAAATTGTCATTCCTACATACTCAAATAGAAATTGAACAAAATTTGGAAAACTTCCTCAAAAAGGTTGGATTAAATTCCCACCTCGTAGTAAAAGCAACATTCATACGAAAAACATGAATTATTACGTGTATCATTAAACTCTTGGGAGTCTTACTAACGAGTGTCATGCATTGAAATTGATATTGAGTGATTTTGACTTCAATGTTTATAATTTTTATAAAATAGTTGCATAACATTCGCTTCGCTCCTTTCCATGTAATAGTTGTAGGATCATAGCATCCTCATTATTACATGTTTTATATTCATTGCAAAATCATTCTCTTTATCTCAAGCAGCCCATTCTCATCACTTATCTTGGCTCATCCTTGTTCTACACTTAGTGGGGACAAGGGGTTAGATAGCTTTGTCCTAGTTTTGGCACTTCATGTTGTCCCTTTGGATAGTTGTCCACCTTCCGTATATACTAGACAAGATTGGGATGCAAGTGGCCTACTAATTGGTTGAATCACATGTGCCTTACTAGTCTTTTGCTTTATTTTGATTTTTCATGTTTGTTTATGTGATTGCATGTGCATAATGTGATACCTCGTACTGTCTCATTTGATGTATCTCTCATTTTGTGCATTCTTCTATATGTACCTACATTCTTCTCTATGTCGTAATTTTTTTATCTTTTCTTTGTCTTGTGTTTTCCTTTTAGGGATGATGCTAGGAATTGAGACATTTAGGTCTCTTGCATGTTGACCCGAAAGGATTTTTCTTTGTTTTTTCTCTTTATGTATCATTCTTCTAGTTCTATGAGTATTTGGGGAATGATGAAGTTTTCAAGCTCTATAAACATTGTAGAAAAGATATACTGATCTCAAATTCATAGATCCCTTATGTATTTTTGGGGGCAACGGCTCCTTCCTTTTTCATGACGTATGTTTATTTCATAATCATATGTCTTGGAATAGGGATTTCCAAAGTAATCTCACATGTATTAGGATTGAACATTGGCTACTTTAAAGAAATTTCTCATAGCAATGGTGTTAGAAACCACTTTAAAGTGGGGGCATATATCAATGATATGTTTCAACATTTCTCATATTTCATGGTGCAATTTTCTTTTTTCTTTTGATGTGTCCTTTTCTTAGTGGTGTCATTGGGTTTGATGTCCTCCAAGAGTGTGATATTTCTTAGCATATAAATTTCCTCTTAGTGGTGATGCGACACACTGCATTCCCTAAGTTGTGAAACTTTTACTCTTGAATTTTCCTCTCTTGGAGACATTAGGCATGATGTTCCCTAAGAAGAGACCTTACACAACCTAAGCAAAATCCCTTCAAACCAAAATTTTACTTGCATTATTTTTCATAGGTGTTTAGCATAATGTAGCTTGCTAACCTTATGAAGCTCAACCTCTAAATTCAAGGCCACTAAGAATAACACATCTTGCTTTCCCATGGAGCCTTACATAGCATTGTGGCACCTTATTTAATTTTTCAGGAAGATAACTTTGATATGGTATGGGAGACTAATATGATTCTCTCATTTTCTACCCTTTTGGAATACTCACCTAGTGGACAGCTTGAGGTTCCACTGCCCCAGAGTGAGAACGAAAAAATAAAAACCGATGGCTTAGATGTGTTCCACATTGCGTTGGTTAGTCTAGGCTTGATCTTCTTGGTCTTTGATGTTGTATGATTGTGTATCTTTGTCATGGCTACATACATAAGTGTCTTGAATGTCTACTTTAGCGTGAGTTTGACATGGGGTCACCCTCTCACTAAAGTGGGGGAAAAATGTATTTTAGGAAAAAGTATCGCTTTTTCACACTTAATTTGGAAATAATTAATAATAAAATGAGCTTAATTATGCCTTGATTTAGTGTTGTAATATGTTTTTCATATTCACATTAAGTTTAGGGCCCTTTTTAATAAAATGGACTTAATGGTGCCTTTCTTTTAATGCTGTAAGGTGTATCTTTACACTTTCACATTAATCTAGGGATTTATTAATTAATTGAGGTTAATTTTCCTTAATTGTCTCGTTTAATTCAAATCCAAGCCTAATTAAATGCAAATTTTGAGGGATAAATCCTGACATTCATTAATGCTATTTCACAACACTTAACTTTGGAAGATGTGTTTCCTAGGTAAGTGACCTAGGACCCATTCACCATAGGGTGAATGGGTCCTCACTTAGTACTAGGACCCTATTTTTGCATAATATTTAACATTGTCCGATGTGTGTCCTAGGTAAGTGGCCTAAGACCCATTTGGCCTATGGTGAATGGGTCCTCACTTAGACCTAGGACCCTCCTTTGGAATATGTTTTTGGTGGTATTTTAATGATTTAAAACCTATAATTCAATTTTGACTTGTGATATTTGAATTTCGAGAATTAAGGTTAAGATATGTATAAATATAAGGTTATTTCACTTAGTTTCCCTTTAGCAATTTTAAGTCTTCAAGAATTCTAGAAAGTTTATGTGCAAGTGTGATCAAGAGCATTTCTAAGGCATTCAAGGAAAAATTTGAAGAAGATTATTGCAGCAATCAATATTCCATTTTCATATAAAAAATGTATTGTATCATGCATGTTGTTTGAGCTAATATGGTGATTTAGTCTTCACGATCAAACAAACATATTCAGGGGCATTGTTTCACATCAAGTTTCATGATAAGATCCAAATTCATTGAGGCCACTTCATGTAAGTTTGTAGATTTGTACTCCAAGGTTTCAATAAAGGTTTGGTGAGTTGTTACATATTGTTGTTCATTCATCATTTCTTTCATTCTTTTATTAATTTCAAGGTTTAATTACAAAAATGGGGTTTGACCAAGGCAAACCCCCATTCCCTAACAAACAACATTTTTTCTCTCTTTGATGTGTGATTGCATATTTTAGGTTGAAGATCCATTGGAGAGAAAAATTGAAGATAGTTGGAAAGTTGTAAGAAAAGTTATCAAATCATGAAAAATATTCTATAGGATTTATTTCTGGATTTTCGACAGTGAACAACTAGAATATGGGATTGCAGACCCAACATAACAGAACCCATAAACTGATTTTCTAGAGCCCTATCCAGAACCCATTCACCATAGGGCGAATGAGTCCTCAATGAGGTCTAAAAAAGATCTTTGGTGACAGGTACACAATATTTTACCCTTTCCAAATCTGCATTTTGATAGTTAATTCTATTAAATTTCAAATCTATCTTCTATAGAACACATTTTGAATGAAACTAGAGAAATAGGTGCATCATACCCCCTTTATCATCAATCCAATTTTTTCATTCAACCCTATTTTTCTCCATTTTAGGGATTGTTGGTTATTGTAGCACCCACACTCAACAATAGATAAAAATCACCTTTAAATAATGAAATGAAATGCTTGAAGGTCCAAATCAAATTTCCCAACACAGATTGAGACTATAAATAAAGGTGTAATATGTTGATTTATTCATTAAAATCCTTCAAGAGATGCAACAACTATTATAGGAAGCAAACAAATGATTCAAAAAACCATTACAAGCATGATTTTTGCCTTTTAAAATAGAAAT
The DNA here is from genome assembly GCA_007115665.2 of Sequoiadendron giganteum. NCBI lineage: Eukaryota > Viridiplantae > Streptophyta > Pinopsida > Cupressales > Cupressaceae > Sequoiadendron > Sequoiadendron giganteum. Next base: position 391,371,830 of record CM021109.1, on the reverse strand, counting down.
ATGCTACAAGAATAATACAATCAGCTACAACATCAAAAAAATCACTTCAAAAATATACTTTTTCAAGTTCTAAGCACCCCTCCATGAGTTTATTGGTGATTCTTGCACTCCAACTATTATTTTTTCTTCTTTTTCCTCTTTTTGGGATCCTCTTCTCTCATGGGTGTTGAGTTTTTCCTTCTCTTAGCCTACAATACCTCTCCAAACACCTCTTGTGTGTGTCCATTTCACCTCCATTCAATTTTTCTTGGAAAAGTAACTAAAATTTTGCTAAAAATGGTTTTGTCTTCAATTCAATTTACTCATGTATTTTCCAGACACTAATATTCCTTTTCATCCACTTCAAGGCAAGTGTTTAAATAGATATGGGAGTTACCACAATTTAGAAATAGGCTCCACCATGCTGGGCATTGGGTTATGGTGCATCACTCAAATCCTAATAAATGCCAATTTCCAACACCATCATCTCCAAAATTAGATTAAATTCAAATTTAATCCAATTACTTCCAAATTCTAGGAGCTGGGAGGATAAATTTAATAAAAAATTATATTTATGCTTGAAAACAAAAACAAGAAAAAAAATCAAATAAAAAGATAATTTTATTTGGGTATGTAGGATTACCAGTGCATATGGATGCTCTTGCATCAAACACCCTAGGTAAGAAGAAATGTTTAATGGATTGAAAACTCATGAACATTTGAATACCATATGTTTATTTTGGATCCACCATCTTCTTTATTTTTCTAAAAGTTCTTCACCTTTCCCTGAATCTTCATGTCTCTCCTTTCTTTCATCCTTCCTCTTTTCCTCCCTCTCTTGGAATTTAATCCAATCTCCACCAAACTGAATTCTTCCATTCCATCTCTTCATCCTCAACATTTGAATACAACTTATCATCATATTCATCATCAAAAAAATTAGAAAATTTAACCTTTACTTCCGTAGTATTTGCAACATCTTCTTCACCATGTTTTGCTACATTTTCATAAAAGTCTGCATGCATTGTATTCACTTCTCATTCTTATTTACACTCCTTGACACCATCTTCCTCTGCTATCTATGTAGCTGGATAATATTGGTTGTCATTGATGTCAAAAGTGTGTTGAAGATTGTATATACTCCAGAGATAATTAATGTGCAGAGATATCAAATGGTGCAAGTAATTATTGTAGAGATTGATGTTTAAGTATGATGTGAAGGTGGGTACACATTTCCTAATGTGTTTTAAAATTTCCTACAATGATATCTTGCCACTTTGGTGTACCACACTGTGTAAAGTTGCAAAAGTTATGTCTAAGGAATTCTTAGTGTATATTATCATACAGAGTCACAATGTTTTGGTTTGCATCCTTCCACAAAGAAAGATTTAGTCTTGTAGTTTAGAAGATAAGTTTATAGATATGTGAAGGTGTTATATCCAAGGTTTTAAGTCATTATACCTTTTGTGGTGAAAGTTAGAAGTGATAGAGTTTCGGTCTGTGCTTTGTCTATATAAAGTGCTTATGAAGGCTTATTGGAATGCTTTGCATTCCTTTGAAAGTGAAGTTTTGACCATGCATATTTGGGGACATTATCAATAAGTTTAACGCTATGTAAGTTCAATTTTAAAGTGATAGTGTTATAGTTGGTTTTGTATGCCTATTCTTCTTTAGAGCATATGTTTGTATACTTGCACCAAAAAAATATTGTGAAGATCAGTTGTATGAGTTTGTGTGGAATTTCCACATGTCTCATAATGTCTAAGGTATAAAGCACATGCAAATATTTCTTTTTTCTAGTACCACACAATTGTTTCTAGACAATTAGTGAAGTTATGATGTTGTTGAGGCTGACTTGGGTACATTAGTGTTGTGCACCACTAATTTAAGTTTGAGAAAAGTCTAAAGAAGTGTTTGTAGATGTTGTATGAGCCATGTCGACTCATCTAGAAGAGATGTGAATAGTGTTTAATTATTTTTATATATTTCCAGTGAAGATGTAGGATGACATGCTACAAGTTCTATATTTTCTTGTTTATGACCAATTGAATTTGAATTTTACAAGAATGCAGATGATATATATAAGATCAAATATGTGAAGATTATTATGGATGTGTGTGAAGATGTATGAGTGCATGAGTAGAATATGATAAGATTTGTTATGAACCTAATGTACATAATTGATGACTATCAATGGTTGAAGCCATAAAACCAGTCATATTTCAGTTGTTCCTTATTCAACTAGGGAATATTAGCTTCCTTAGGTTCTAGACCCTAAAATAAAGTCAGGGAGTAGTTACTTCCTTAGGTTATAGCCCAAAAACAAAGTTGTAACTTTTATTTACTTGTGAGGCTGGATTAAGATAGTAGCTCCTAGTAGTATTTCTCACCATGGTTTTTCCCCTATGGGGTTTTACATGTAAATATGGTGTTATCTATGTTCTTGTGTGGTTGCTTGCCTTCTCTCTTGTTTTGATTAAGTGGATTAATGCTTAATTGGTATAACTTAACTTCAACAATAGTTAATTGGGACTGAATTTTAAAGCATATTGATTCACCCCTCCTCTCAGTATTCTAGCGTGTTCAACAATTGGTATCAGAGCAAGGTTCCTTGATACAAGCCTAACAATTGAGATATATATTGTATTTGGAACATATACAGAATAAAGCAATATCCAAGAAGAAGTTCTCTCAGGAAAAATGAGTCATAATCCAAAAGGAGGATGATGAGTTTGAATTTGAATTCAATAAAGAATATTTTCCAATTGATTATGAAGGAGAGCTCATTTTTACTCTAAATGACCTAGATGAAGAAAGAGAAAAGAATGAAGAGCTCATATACAAACTTGAAAAATCAGAGAAGAAAATTGGTAAGCTAAAATTTCAAGTTGAAGAAGGTAAAGTAATTGAAGTGTTTGAATATCAAGCTCATTAACAAAATTGTTGAATGTTCAAAGCTCGAAGAAGAGATTGTCTCCCTAAGGAAAGATCTGGAAAAAGAAAAAGAATAAATTGACAAGGGACTAAAGCTAAAAGGAGGATATAAAATTCTTGATGAATTAATCAACTCTTAGAGGTCATCAAAATAAAAGTTTGGTCTTAGTTTTGAAAAAGGAAAAATTCCTATAACCAATGCTTTTGCAAACCTATATGAGAATTTCAAAGTAGAAGGAAAGTTTGAAACAAAGGAGGAGAAAGCTTCCACTAAAGAACCTAATAAGATAGCCTTTGTAGATGTAAAGACAAATCAAGATAGCAAGAATGAAGGTGGATCCATCCCAGTCTGGAGACAAAGAAGATTTAGAGGTCCTTCACCTACTAGACAACATGCCCCTACCAGGTTCACTTAATCTTTTCAAGGTTATTTTTATTCTTGAATAAATTTGGGCATAATACCATTGATTGTAGATCTAGGAAAATAATAAATGATTACATGGGTAGAAAACAATTTGTGCCTCAAAGATATGTTGTTGTTTCATTTCATGGATATTGTTAGGCTTGCAACAACTTTGGTCATAAGGTTGTAGAGTGCAAAACTAAAATTAGGAGGAACAATTTTTTTTTTTGGAGCATAACATTATGTACTACAATTGCAATAAGGTTGGGCATAAAGAAAAATTTTGTAGGAGCAGTTTTGTTAAATCACTTGTTCAAAACTAGAAGAAAGAAGAAACCCTAAATCAACAAAATAATGGTAATGAAAAGGTTTGGTAAGAAAAGAAAGGTCAGGAAAATGAGAAGAAGGATGATACCATGCTTGTACATTCTTCACAAGACCTTGTGACAAATTGAGATATAGCATTATCTCAGGGGGAGCTATCATTTTCAAATCCTTTAGCCCCTTGAAAAGGATGAAATGTTGAATATTTCAACATGAAAGATGAATTGGATCATTTTCTATAGTGTATAGAATTGTTGAACAAAATTGGACCTTTTGATCAAGATTCCAGAACAAGTGAATGATTTCCAAATGTTTTATGGGCATCTTTGTATCCCTGTGATGACACAAATAATTCTAGCATAAGGTTTACCTAACAAGTACAAATGTATTTGTGGAAAATATTTAGGAAAATGAAAGGATTTTTATGTTTCATTTGAGCTTTTTTGTTCTCATTTGCAATGAAAGGAATTTGAGTTTGGAGCAAAGAAGTGTGATTAGGTTTTCAAGCTATCTGTATGAAACCCTTGCGAAAGTGATTGAATATTTTAGAAGGTATATCAATGGTGACCTGTAAGTGATTGATGTTGTGGAGAAACCTATAGCAAAATAAAATAAGTTTTCATTCAAGGTGATGTAAGTTGATAAGGATGGCACATTTTCAAAAGTTCCTACTGATATGGTATACTTTGAAGACATGAGATTCTATATCCATGCCACACTAAATGAAATTAATCACACATCTTCTTTTAAAGTGGTCCAACATGATCTCCTAAATTAGAATGGTGTATACAAGCTATAATATGCAAATGTGGTAGAAAAAGGGTTATACATCTAGAAAGATTTTCTAGACTTCGTCGACTGCAAGGAATGGTTAAGAATTATTCAGAGTCGCATTCATGAAGAGTTCATTTGGTTGGATAAGTCCTACATGATAACTAATTAGGAAATTAGGGTAGTTACTAGTCTTTATACCTTTGGACCGGTCCTAATGTTGAAATCAATAAAGAATGAAAAGGTTATGGATCTTACCAAAGAAAAAATTGATAAGAGAACCCTAACTATAAAAAATATTATTGATCCTGGAGTCCACTATGAAATAATGGGGGTTGCATACAATATTTATTTCACAAACAAAGAAGGTTCTGCCACCACCATTGCAATTCATACTACTTATCAAATGGTGAAAGAAGGTGCTAGTTTTGATCAATGCGAGTTATTAAGAGAGAAGATTATGGAGAATCTAAAGTGTACAAAAGAAATTGGATACAACTTTAGGTTTGGATCTTTAATAATTTTCCTTACATTCTTCTTCCTGAATGAATTTCTTAGATTTAAAGGTAAAATATGGGATAGGTTTTTTTCAATAGCAACACAAATTAAGAAACATATAGAAGGTTTCTAGAACAAGTAAGCATAAGATACATTTTATTGGGGATTCTTCAAGAATCTACAAGAAAATATGTAGAGTAGATAGAGGATACCATCTAGTTTGCTCCAAAAATATGAGAATGAGGTGACATTTATGGTGGATAAGGATCATTTCTATATGGAAGCTATAGAGCCCCAAACCTCATGGATTCCCAAGTTTCCCTATGAGGTTGCTCTCGATTATGTTCAAGGTTATGTGGATATTCTACTAAAAAATCCAAGGGATCCTAAAGCAAAAATATTTGGTACATTCAAAAAAATCATGGATAAGATGATTCATAAGAAGAATGAGGAAACAATTGAGGAGAGTAGATAATTTGTTCAAGAAGTGGGACATTCTGCGGTATTAAAAAATGATGCCCTCATCCTATGCCCAACTGTGATGAATATCCCTTCAAATAATTAAGAACATGTTGTAGAGAAGTTTCCTAGGAGGTCAGGTAGATCTACTTCTGTTGGTGCATTTTCTCTACAGCCCCCCAAATCTACACAATCAATTGGTGGGAGAAGAAAATCTAAATCTAAAACTCCACCACAAAAGAAGACCATAGGAGTTGTGCATTCAAAGCCTAAGTAGACGACAAAGATAAAGTAGTTAGATGAGGAAGAACCTGAAGAGGAGGTAGAAGTTAGAGATGAAGATATCTCCTCATAGAAAAAGAAAGGAAGAAGATAGAAAAGGAAGGAACTGAGAAAACTCCTCCAGCTACATATGACCCTCTTGATTTTAGATCCATCTTGAATGAAATTTTTAACTTTGGTTTGTTGAATGATATAATGGAGCTACATTTAGATGTCCCTCTAGAAGATAAGAAAATTATTGTAAAATATATCATTACATATATTCTCAAAAAAACATATCCTTTAGTGACATCATTGATAAAGCTCCAGAAAGACTAGCTCAGGCTTTGAGACAAAGAAGAGAAGATGCCATCAAAGTTTATGAGGAGCTAAGATGATAGGAAATTAACGAGGTTAGGCTCTCTGTTTCTCCAACAAAGAAGGAGAAAATATTCTGGAGGCAAGAAAAAGAGCTTCACACAAAGCAGAGAATAGATCTTCTGATGAGCATGGATGATGATGTGAAAAGGAATATTCATCATGAGACAAAAGAAGTCACTAAGAATATTATTGAAGAAATACAAATTGATATTGAAATGGATACATAGGAGCCTTTGGTAGAGCATGAAATTGATAATGATCCCCCTTTAGAAAGTACAAATAAGAAAGTTGTCTTTGACCAACATTAAGAACAAGTTGTTTATGGTCAATAAGAAGGAGAAGGTGTCTCTGATTTGCATGAGGAACAAGATATCTCCGGCAAGGAGAAAGAAAAGGTGAAGGAAAAGAAAAAGAATTGGAGAAAGAAAAAGAAAAAGATAAAGAAAAGGAGAATGAGAAGAATGGTAAAGAGGAAATTTCACAAAATTCATATTCCTCTCTCGTGGACTCAATAAAGGATTTTTTGGCACAAAAAATACAGATAAAGCTATTGGTATCTCCTTAATTGCTACATGTTCCTAATTTTTAAGGACAAGTTAACTTGTCTAGTATGTCTCCCCTACACAAGATGAAACTTGGAGATTACTCCACTCCACAACAAGATAAGAATCACTACAACAACATGTGGAGAGTGTTGGAGTATTGGAAGAAGCAATGAAAGTGTTGGAAGAGAAATTTCTTGATGAAAAAAGAGATTCATCATTGCCCCCTACACAACAAATGATGCAATTAATGGAGTATTTTGAGACTTACTCATCTCATCTTGTGAAGAAGGTAGAACTAAACATTAATGAAAGGTAATTGAATGATGGCTTTCGAAAGTTTGAAAGTGCTTTAACAAAGGTGCAATATTGTATTAAAGACATTCAAAAGTGCTTGGAGGAAGCTAAAGTTTTATATGTTTTCTATTTAAAATGACCAACAACTACAAAGAACATAAAGGATCAAATTCATGCAATTGAAGTGTGAATCACCAATAAGGATGCAACATATGATCTGGTACAAGATAGTGATGGTGTCATCAAGGCACAAGTAGAAATATTGTAGTCCTAGTTACAAAAACTACAAGATCAAAGGGAGCAATTCAAAGGTTAAGAGAAACAATTGAGAGAAGTAGTGAGCCTAAGGTTGGCCTCACTCATCAGACTCTTAACAAAAGATAATGGTGTAGTTCAAAAATACAAGGCACCATCTTTTTTGGAAGATGAAAAAGATACATGTGTGCAGTTGACCTATCAAGTAAGACCTTGAATGTAGCCAAGAAACATTGGGACAAAAAATTGTTTCATCTCAAGTCCATCTACAAGAACATATTTCCTACCAAGTGAGATGCACTTTTTTTTGATGTAAGATATCTTTCTTTTGATGTTATGTATATATGTAGAGTAAATATGAAGATAGTTTTGATGACATCCCAGAGGGAGTAAAATTTGTATAGATTAAGGGGGAGTCTATAAGTATGTACATAGGAAGTTTTGTTTCTCTTTGACCTTGATGTCAAAGGGGGAGAGAAAAATGTGCACTTAAGGGGGAGTTTTTATGCACATCAGTTGGTTTTTCCATCAATGAAAAAGGGGGAGATTGTTGTAGATTGATAAGCTTGGTTGTCATTGATGTCAAAAGTGTGTTAAATATTGTATATGCTCCAGAGATAGTTAATGTGCAAAGATATCAAATGGTGCAAGTCAACATTATAAAGATGAGAAAAATTAGTAATCTGCTTGATGTCTAAGTATGATGCAGAGGTGGGTACACATGTCCTAATATGTTTTCAGATTTCCTACAATGATATCTTGTAATTTTGGTGTATCACACCAATTGTAAAGTTGCAAATTTTTTATCTAAGGCATTCTCAATGTATATTCTCAAACAAAGTCACAATGTTTTGGTCCACATCCTTCAACAGATAAATATTTAGTCTTACAGTTCAAAATATAAGTTGATAGATATGTGAAGGTCTTATATCCAAGGTTTCAAGTTATTAGACCCTCTGTAGTGAAAGTTAGAAATGATAGATTTTTGATCTATGCTCTGACAATACAAAGTGCTTATGAAGGCTTGTTGGAAGGCTCTGCATTCCTCTGGAAGTGAAGTTTTGGCCTTGCAAAGTTGGGGAAATTTAAGTAGTAATATATAATTCATGCTATATTGAATGTTCAAGTGGTTTGATGCTCCACAAGTTTAGCTTTCAAGTGATAGAGTGTTATAGTTGGTTATGTATGCCTAATCTTCTTTAGAACATATGTTTGTATACTTGCACCAGTAGAATATTGTGAAGATTAGTTTTATGAATTTTTGTGGAAATTCCATATGTCTCATAGTGTCTAAGGTATGAAGTGCATGCAAATATTTCTTGTTTCTAGTACCACACAGTTGTTTCAAGATAGTTAGTGAAGTTATGATGTTGTTGATACCAACTTGGGTATGTTAATGTTGTGCGCCATTAATTTAATTTTGAGTAGAGTATAATAAGTGTTTTTAGATGTTGTATGAGTTATATTGAATTTTCTGGAAGAGATGTAAATAATGTTTAATCATTTTTGTATATCACCAATAAAGATTTAGGCCAACATGATACATGTTTTTCTTGTTTATGGCTGACTAAATTTGTATTTGACAAGTGTGAAAATGATATATCTACAAGATTAGATATGTGAAGAGTATGATGGATGTGTGCAAATATGTATGAGTGCATGAGCAAAGCATGACAAGATCCGCTACAGACCTAGTGTGCAAAATTGATGACTATCAGTGATTGAAGCCATAAAACTAGTCATATTTCAGTTGTTCCTTTTTTCAATTAGGGAGTAGTAGCTTCCTTGGGTTCTAGCACCTAAAATAAAGCCAGGATGTAGTTTCTTCCTTGGTTTGTAGCCCAAAAACAAAGTTGTAACTGTTATTTACTTGTGAGGTTGGATCGGGATAGTAGCTCCTAGTAGCATTTTTCACTGTTGTTTTTCCCCTATGGGGTTTTCTATGTAAATCTAGTGTTATTTGTGTTCTTGTGTGGTTTCTTGTCTTCTCTCTTGTTTTGATTAAGTGGATGAATTCTTAATTGGTATAACTCAACTTCAACAATAGTTAATTGGGATTGAATTTTAAAGCATACTGATTCACCCCCCCTCTCAGTATCGCGGTGTGTTCAAAACTATCACCATATCATCTGCATTTGAATCAACATATACTTCATCATCAAAAAAATTAGGGAAATTAAAATTTACTTGTGCTTTCCCTATTGTTACAATTTTTTCTTCCTTTGCTGTAATTTCTTTAGTTTCTCCATCCTCTACATTCATCTCCATCTCCTCAGGTTCATTTGTTAAATTTTCCCTTAACCACCTATCTATTCTTTCTATCTTCTCTTTCAATAGGAGATCTTCTTCATCTTCACTAGGTTCTCCATCAAATTTTGGACCCTTAACATGCCAATATCCATCTTCACTTCCTACAAACATAACAATAATAGATAAACCATGATCTTCTTCTCTTTTATCTTCTTCCCCTATTTCATCTTCAACACTTGATTATCCCATTTCTTCATATTCACTCTCTTCCTCTTTTGTTGCAACATATTCTTCATCCTATCTATTGTAGCTTTAATTTTCTCTTCAACCTCTGCCACCATATCATTCTTATTCTCTCCCATGTCTTCCAAAATACATGTTTCTGCTACTACAAAATATTTATCTTCCTCATCTTCATCAAATTTGGACCTTCCAAGTCCTCTATTACAACTTCCTTTCTTTCTTATTTTCCCACATATAAATCATCACTTGAAAACTGGTTATAAAAAGAATAATGGGACTCAACTTCTCTCATTTTCTAATATTCCTCAACTGTAGCTTTCTTCTTCATCCGAAAAATTTCCTCAAGGGAATTCACCATTGCTTCTAATTTCTTCAGTTTTTTAATGAGCTTCTTGTATTTCACTTCTTCCCAATACTCTTCCCAAAATAAAATTCTTATAGGTCTTGTAATGGCCCATCTTGTCCTCTCCTTTGAAGACATCTTCAAAGACACACAATTCTCTCTAGAATTATAAGTACTGCTTGCAACAATCTCTCTCTCTCTCTCCCTACCTCTCCCTCTCTCTTCAGGGTATCAACCCTTTGCAACAAAATTTCTCATAAAACACTGTACCCCTTATCCAATAAAGACTCTAGAAGATGATTCCTCTACCCACTCTCTCTTAGTGGAGGAACTCTTCACCTTCTACCTAGATTTATCTCTGCTAGAGGATAGTAGTCACATACCCTCTTTCATACTTGCAATAAACAAACTTTCTCATAAATCTCTCTACAATTATACAAATTCCTAATACATCAACACATAGGAAAACAACTTGATTCATAACCTCCTATAGGTCCTATGCATACTCTGCACACTCAAGATCTTCTGGTTCTGATATCATCTGATGCAAATCAACAACCAAAAATTGCATGTGATTGTTGGTTGTTGCAGCACCCACACTCAACAATAGATAAAAATCACCTTTAAATAATAAATTAAAATGATTGAAGGCCCAAACCAAATTTTCCAACACAGATTGAGATTGCAAATAAAAGTGCAATATGATAATTTATTCATTCAAATCCTTTATGATTTGTAACAACTATTACAAGAAGCAAACAAATGATTCATAGAAACCATTACAGGCATGATTTTTTCCTTTTACAACAAAAATATTCTATAGAAATCATACAATCAACTGCAACATCAGAAAAATCACTTCAAAAATATGCTTTTTCAAGTTTTAGGCACTCCTCCATGAGTTTCCTGGTGATTTTTGCACTCCAACTACTAATTTTTCTGTTGGGATTCTCTTCTCTCTTGGGGATTGATTTTTTCCTTCTCTTAGCTTGCAATACCTCTCCCAACACCTCTTGGGCATGACCATTTTGTCTCCATTCAATTTTTCCTAGCAAAGTATCTGAAATTTTGCCAAAAATGGTCATGTCTTCAATTCAATTTACTCATTTTATTTTTACGCACCAAGATTCCAAGGATTTTTTTAGTGGCAAATCTTTGCCAATTGGCGAATAGTTCATATTGTCCAAGTCAAAATTGGGAAATATATTGCAACCAACAGGGTGGCCAAATTGCTCAGATTCTATGAATTATTGGTCCAATGCATTTCAATTCACCATTGATTTATTTTATGAGGCATATTTAATTAATAGTTTTTCCATAAAAGGCTACGCATTTCCAACAAACTAATTAATATTTTTTCTTGGAATCTCAAAAGCATGTATTAAATCACCCACATATTTGCCAATACTATTAGAATAACATTGTGTATTTGGACATGTTTTTCCAATATCATTAAATGTTCACTACGTATGGGGACCCATTTCGCAAATAACATTAATTATTTTGTATGTTTGAGGACATAATTTTCCAATTACATTAAAAAATAATTGCATATGAGGACCCATTCTTTGAATACTATGATAACTCCATGACAATCATAGGGCCATAACCACCTTGAAAATTACAATGTATGTGTTCTGTCAAGGTTTTATTCACTCAACATTTAAATGTATTAGTGTATAATCACACAAGATTTGCCAAATTTTTACTATACCATTTAAAAATCCCATGAAATTTTCCAAATATGGATCAATATAAATATAATTGAAACTCTAATTTATTCTTACATATTTTGTTCAATTTTGAACTTGTGAGCTCTCGATTCAAAAGTTAGACTTGGAACCTTGATTATAGGCAAGTTACAAACTTACAACTACATGCATTGTTGCATTAATGAATAACATGTTAGTGAAAACCTAAAGACAAGTGATCATTTCTTCATAATGTTATAAGATTTTTATCTCTTTTCCATACTTGCTTCAATCATAAAGATAATATTGAGTAGGGAATATATTCTAGATTTTATATTCTATGTCCTTCAACAAGAAGACATTTTTTTCTAGCTTTTATTTAATGAGAGATCAAGATGCCGAGTAGCAAGTGCAACAAAAGTAAGACTCCTCAGGGTGGTGAAGGGAGGTCATCAAACCACCCAAAATATAGAGTTACCATAAAGTCTTACTTTGGCAATTTTTTTGATCCATTATATCAATATGGAACTACATCATCAATCTTCCACCAAATATTAATGAAGAAGGCATTGGAAATACCTCACTGGAAGATGGGATTGAGTTAATTGAGTCATATGAGGATGATAATGTCACAAAATATGTTCCAAGGGATACCTAGGTTAGCAAGAATGAGTTAATTGACCTAGATGAAAATTTTGGCATTGTAGATAATGTTACTGCAAGGAAGAAGAAAATAAAAGCCAAATAAAAAATGTGGCGTGAGTAGGATATGACAAGGAATTTTTAGATTAATTGTTTGTCAAAGTACCGATTCATTGAACCAATGAAGAATGCAAACAAATATGAATCTCCAAAAAAATGAAAGCATAAGATTTATAGTTGGAAATATAAAAGAGACAAGAAGTTATAGCTAAATCTTGACACTATAGAAAAGCATATCGATAAAATTTATGAAAAATAAATCATAGATAGAAAGGAAAAATTAGCGGTAAGATGAAAATCAAAGGAAGAATGTATTCATGTTAAGTATGCCCTATAATATGATGAGCATATGAAAACAATGGCAAAGCTTGATGAATGTGGAGGTTCAATTGAAGCTCAATTTGGAAATATAATGGTAGGAGAACAACTAGAAAAAATTGTTCAGATAAGTCTTGTTTTTCATATTTTGTTCAGAGGGTGTCATATGATAGACTATCCAAAATATAATAATTTATTCTTTTTAGGGTGTTCCTCACTTTCCTAGCTCACATTGGTCAATAAACGCTAGATGGTAATGGGCAAGTTGTCTAGCGGAGGTGGAAAAATAAGATTTATAGGAGTAAATAAAAGAGTCAACCTTCATTTCATTATATTTAGATGAAGTTATTATGAAAGATAATACTTCTTGGGTATGTATGCATGTGTATACTATACACCAACATGTTCACCAATATCATCCACTCTATGTTCATAAAATGAAGGAGAGTTTGACATCACCAAAATCTATTTGAACTAGTTAATAAATCTTTGAATGAAATTAGAGGTATGGACGACTTCATAATTGCCAAAAAGTTGGTGTATGTAGGATCTAACGGAGCTTCAATAATTCAAGGTCACAATAAAAATCTTTGTGTAAAGTTACAAACTATATGTTCACCATACATGATTTACATTCATTGCATGACCCACAAAATGAATTTAGCATTTAAGATTGTAATCAAGTTTCCTCTACTATCAAAAGTTGAAAATCTAGTCCACAAGATCTACCCATACTTTTGTCGAAGTCCCAAATGTTTTATAGAATTTCAAAATTTTGCTGAGCTGAGAATAATAGGATGAAACAAGCTTCTTAGGGATGTTGATACCAGATGGATCTCCTTGCATGGATCAACACAATGATTTTTTTTTAGAATATCAATTCTTGATTGGAGTAATGTACGAACATTGCCACATAGTAGACAAAGCTTCTGATCTCTTACATAGGTTAGGAGATATATATACACTCTTAACTTTAGCTAGTCTTCTCCCCATGCTAGATGAAATGAACAATCTTGTGAAAAAATCCCAAGACATTACCTACGTATATCTATGAATATACTAAACTGCATAGAATGACATGCATGAACCTCAATAATCTACATCTATCAAGTTATCAATTTCAAAGTCCAAAATTTGTAAGCTAACAATTAATTATAGATTTTAATAATTATTAAAATTATTTACAATTTAATGCAAGAAGGTAGTTATGTATCTTTTTACATGGATGTGAGATACCAATGCACTATTGTACGATGGTCAGACACTCTACAAGAGAAGTACCTATTACAAAGGAAGTTTTTAATGAAATTTTTAAATCTATAAGAGGTACTTTAAAATCTATTGCAAAATATGTTTCCTTAGATATTTATGAATGATTCCCTTAAGATGAAATACTTGAAGCCATGTCTATTGTGTATCCTCAATTTTGAATCCCAGGAAACCGTCAAAACCTAGATTATTTTCATAAAAAGATAATTACCTTGGTTGAGCACTTTTTGAAAAGTCCAAAATATAATGGACAAAAAATAGAAGGAATTATAAATGTAACTAAGCTTAGAGAACAATCTCTCCATTTTGCAACAGGTATGATTGACCATTTTGACTCCATGGAGAATCCCATGCAAGTAAGATCAATAACAAGGGTTTGGGTAATCTTTGGTCAGAGTAAAAAATTATGTGATTTATTATCAAAATATTTCAAACTTGTTGATTTATATCAACAATGATATTAGGGTCGATGGAGGATGAGAAATTTTCCAATGCATTGGGGTTTTTGAAATCAAAGATAATAAACAATCTAGACCCTCAATATACATTCAAAAACCACTAAAAAATGGGAAAATTGAGGGCTACCACCTTTATGCCATAATCCACAATAAAGAAAACCACACATGATGAACTACATATGCAAAACATTTCCTGACTTAGTCTTTACCATTTGAAATTACATGGCATCTTTTTTGAATATGAGCACACCATAAAAAAACTCCACATGGAAACAACACAATCATCCTTTCCATGCCATATTACTAAGTACACATGAGCAAGGATAATAATACCATAGGTTGGCACAAAGAAAGGATGAATTGAGGGACCACCATGGGAGAAAATACCATCACCTTGCAACTAAAACATAACACAAAATAGAAGACCATGAGAAACCAATGTAGACCAAGGGGTAGACACCACACAACATATAGGCATAGATTCCAACAAAAAATATGGAAAGCACAAATAGTAATCTCCAAAGGTGAGTTGAAACCACTATTGCAACAACATAGAGTAAAAACTCAGTTGCACAAGGGGAAAAAGCATTACAAACCCCAAAAGCAAATCAAATTGATGCTAGAGAAGCATGCCACATAATATGTTCACAAAGAATTGGTAGGATCAAATTATCATGACATGGCCACCACAACATTATATTAAACCTAAGTCAATTTGACTCTTTCACTACCACAAAAGATTAGAAAGATTAAAAGGCAAGCCACCACAATACAAGATCATGCTTGAAGGAACATGTGGCCACCACAAAAATAGAAAGACACTACATACATAAGGTAAGTCTGTTGGGTATTGTGGTTGTGTTTCTGATATGTGTTTGTCATTGATGTCAACACTATTAGCATTGGTGATTCTGAAGGTTGTATATGTTAAAGATATTGAGAAAATTGTAATAAATATATTGAAGGAAGCTAGTGAAGCTGAGAAGGTCAGATTGATGGAAAGTTGTGTTCGTAGATGATCAGGTGGAACACACTAAAGGGTTTGTTGTTGAGCTTATCTAGTATGTTGTCTAAAAGCTTCAGTGGTATGCATCAAGAATTGAGAAAGTTATGAAGATCTGTGTTCCTACAGTTATTCACTTACCATAGCAAGTGTTTCTGGAAGATGAGATTGCAATTTTGGTGAACTTAGTTGTTGCGTATGTTTCCAAGATGATCAGTAATGGTTCTAGATCATGCTCTATTAGTTCAGTATGTCCGTGTTGATCAGTGTGTTCATGATTGAAGATTTTTCTGTGTATTCAAGTTTTTCATATTCTTGGCTGACATGATGGTGATAGCGTGTTGTGGATCCTTATGGATTAATACTTTATTGTTTAGCATGCTCAAGGATGTTGATTTAGGTATTTTCTATGTTGTGACCAACTTAGGTTGGTGTGCATCAAGAATTGTTCATGTATTGAGGCTGACAAGTTGCAATTCATTTATTTTGTGGCCGAAAAAATTGTTGATGCAAATCCATTTAGCGGATATATAAGAGTGATTGTCTCTTCATTGTAAGTGTGTGTGCTCAAATTATGCTCGGTATATGTGTGAATAAATATCAAATCATCTGAATGTAGAGAAGAGTGTGAAGAAGGTTGAGCGAAGTGTATTTGTGCCTAACCAGAACTATAATCAAGCTTGTGAAGAAGTTAATTTCTTAGTTCATGTTCATCAGATGGATTTAATTTGATTGTCTTATGTAAGGCAGTGAGCCTTCCCTTTGAACAATGAGCTCTAGGTAGTGTGCTTGAATGCAAGTGCATTATTTATTCATTCTTCATTATACTTTTAACATGGTATAATCTTTTGGACTAACATCCATCGTGGTTTTTCCCCTTAACAAGGTTTCCATGTATAAAAACTTGGTGTTCATGTGTCTCTGATGTGTTATTGATTTATGCTTGCACTGTTAATTATCAGATCTGAGATTAAAGGTTGATTAATGTTAAATAAGTTTTATTTTGGTAACAACTGATTCACCCCCTTCTCAGTAGTCTATCCTTGTTTTGCCAACAATTGGTATCAAAGCAGGTTCCTCTGAAAAAGTTTGATAGCTTGAGGTGATCCGAGATGACATCATACAAGAAGGATATTCCTAGATTCGATGGTGCAAACTACTCTCTATGGAAAGTTAGAATGGAGTGTCATTTGAAGTGCATTAGTGAGCCTTTCTGGAAGATTACACATAATGCATATACTATTCCTTAGAATGGTCCCTCCTCTGAAGATGAGATCAAGCAAGTAGAAGTTAATACCGGGGCTATAGAAGCATTGTTGAGTTCTTTGACAGATTCAGAGATGAAAAATGTGATAGGTTTGAAGACTGCACATGAGATCTGGAAAAAGTTGGAAACATTGTAAGAAGGAGATGCACTAGTGAAAAGTGCTAAGCTACAAATTTTGAAAGGCAAGTGAGAGAGCATGAAGATGAGTGAAGATGAAAATATATTTTCTTTCTCACAAAAGGTAAATGAATTAGTGATGGACATTAGATGTGTTGGTGGAACCTTGGATGAAGAAGAGATTGTGGCTAAGATACTTAGATCTATGCCTACTTCTTACAAAACAAAATCTCATGCTATTGATGAGCTCAGAATAGTAACAAGTATCACAAGAGACATGCTAATTGGAAAATTAGCTTCCTTTGAGTTGAGTGAATTTGGTGAATCTTCACTCAAGACAAAATCTGCATTCAAAGCAACTGTATCCAGAAAAATCCAACATAGATATAATCCGGGAGAGATTTACAAGAAGACATTCAAGTATGAAGAAGAAATGAAGCTGATTGAAGATTAAGAAAGAGAGATAGAAGAACTCGAAGCACTGATTATGAAAAGAGAAGCCAAAGGACAAGGTAAGTACAAAGGAAAACTACCTATTAAATGTTTCTCTTGCAGTAAGATAGGTCATTTTGCATCAAGATGTCCTGAAAGAGTTTCTAAGTACAAACCTGAGAAAACTAGATTTCAAAGGAAATGTTATTATGCTGAAGAAGGTGTAACTAATGATGAATCTGATAAAGAAACTAGAAATGAAGATGAATGGGTATTCATTGCTATCAAGGAAAATAGTCTGTTGTCCACTGAATCAGCTAGTAGTCAGAATATTGAGAAAGCTCTCGTAGTCAAGATTGATGAGAAGGATGAATGGGTGTTTGACAATGAATGCTCACATCATATGACTGGTGACAAATTTTTTTTTTTAAGTCTAGAAAAATATGATTGTGGTGTTGTAATATTTAGAGATAACAATGCTGGTGAGATTTGTGGCAAAGGCACTATTTCTCTTGGAGGTAAATGCAATACTGATGATGTTCTATATGTTGAAGGATTGAAATACAATTTGTTGAGTGTTGGACATATGGTTGATAAAGGTTCTAATCTTTAGTTCAAGGATATAATCTTTAGTTCAAGGATGGTAAGTGCAGGATTTTGGGAAGCTTAGGAAGTGTGATTGCTTCAAGAACAAAGACAAGAGGTAATATTTTTCACTTGAATGCTGCTAGTGAACATTGTTTGATTGCTCAAGTTGATGTAAGCTAGTTATGGTATAGAAGGTTCTGTCATGTGAACTTTGATAACATTGCCAAAATAAGCTCCACAGAAGTAGTCAGAGATCTACCTAAGTTAGTGAATCCTATTAACATTATATGCAAGGAATGTTAGATGGGAAAAAAAACAAGAATTTCATTTCAGAGAAAATAATATCATTCAAATGGAGTATTGGATCTAGTACATACTAATCTATGTGGTCCATCTAGAATAATAATTCTACAAGGAGAAAGGTACTTTATGTTGCTTATTGATGATTATTCTAGAATGGTTTGGGGTGATTTCTTAAGAGAAAAACATGAGGCATTAGAGAAATTCAAAAGATTTAAGGCTATGGCAGAAACTGAGACAGGTTTGAAGATCAAATGTTTGAGATCAGACAGAGGTGGTGAATTCACTTCCCAAGAGTTCAATTCATTCTATGAAGAACATGGAATAAAAAGACAATTATCTGCTCCCCAGACCCCACAAAAGAATAGAGTTGTTGAGAGAAAGAACAAAACAATTTTAGATGCTGCCAAAACTATGATGTTGGAAGGAAATGTTCCTTATTCCTACTGGAGAGAAGTTGTAAGCATTGCAGTATACACTATCAACTGGGTAAATGTAAATGACAATTATGGTAAGACTCCTTTTGAGTTATGGTTTGGTTATAAGCCTACTATTAATTATTTCAAAATTTTTAGAAGTAGATAATATATCAAAAGAGATGAAGATATTGGCAAGTTTGAAGCTAGAAGTGATGAAGGAATCTTTTTGGGTTACACTACTAAGAGTAAAGCCTATCGGTGGTACAATAAAAGATTGAATAAGATGGTTGAAAGTGCAAATGTCAGAGTTGATGAAGATATTGAAAAATCATCCAGGTACTATGGATATGATTCAAATGATCAACAAGATAATACTAAAAGTGGAAAGGATGCACAAACAAAAAATCAAGTTCAAATTGTTCCGGTGAATCAAGAAAATCAAGAAGAAGAAGACAATGGAAATGCAGAGAGAAAAACAAAAGAACTCAAAAATCCAAAATATGTAAAGAGAAGTCATTCTGAAAGTCAGATCATAGGAGACAAGAATAAAGGTGTACAAACTAGAAGAAGAATTGTAAAAGAATATTGTTTGATATCCGAGACTGAACCTAGAAATATCAGTGAAGCATGCAAAGATGAACATTGGATGGAAGCAATGAAGGAAGAACTGATGCAGATAGAAAAGAATGAAACATGGATTCTTGTTCCTAGACCTCAAGACAAAAATGTGATTGGAACTAAATGGGTTTTTTAGAATAAATGAAATGAATAAGGTAAAGTGACCAGGAACAAAGCAAGACTGGTATGCAAAGGATACTCATAGATGGAAGGTATTGATTTTGAAGAAACCTTTGCCCCTGTTGCTAGAATTGAAGCTGTAAGGTTATTTATTTCTTATGCTACATTCAAGAATTATAAAGTCTAAAAAATGGATGTGAATTCAACATTTTTGAATGGTGAACTAGAAGAAGAATTTTGAGTTGAGCAACTAGATGGATTTCAACTGACTAATGAAAAGGACATGGTATGTTGGTTGAAGAAAGCATTATATGGACTCAAACAAGCCCCTAGAGCTTGGTATGCTAGATTGTATAAATAATTTTTAAGGCTTGGATTCAATAAAGGTATTGCTGACAACAATATGTACTTCAAGATGGACCAGGATAAAGAATTGATCATTGAAGTCTTTGTTGATGACATTATTTTTGAAGGTGATGATTTATGCATGAATTTTGCTGATGAAATGAAAAGTGAATTTGAAATGTCAATGATAGGAAAGCTGAAATTATTTTTAGGATTATAAATTACTCAGTTAGATGATGGAATTTTTATATCTCAGTCCAAGTATGTGAAAGAGTTACTAAAAAAGTTTGGTATGGAAGATTCAAAGCTAGTTGGTACACCCATGGTAATCGGATGTAAGCTAACACAAAATGATGATTCTCCTAAGGATAATCAAACAAGATATAGGTCAATGATTGGTGGATTGCTATATTTAACTCATACAAGACCAAACATTATGAATGTTGTGTGCATGGTTGCTAGATATCAAGTAGATCCAAAAGAATCACATGTGACTGCAATAAAGAGAATATTCAGATACTTGAAAGGAACAATTGACTTTGGGTTATGGTATCCAAAGGATGATGATATTACTCTAAATGATTTTACAGATGCAGATTGGGAAGGTGATGTTAATGACAAGAAAAGTACAAGTGGTGGTGCATTATTCTTAGGGAAGAATCTAGTGTCTTGGCTAAGTAAAAAGAAAAATTCCATTTCCTTATCTACTACTGAGGCATAATATATTGTTGTTGCAAATAACTGTACCCAAGTGTTGTGGATGAAGCAGTTGCTGAGAGATATCAGAATTGAATATGATGACCCTATTGCTATATTCTGTGACAACTCAAGTGCCATAAAAATTTCCAAGAATCCAGTGCTACACTCCAAAACAAAGCATATATCTATTAAGTATCACTTTTTGAGAGACAAAGTGAGTGAGAAAGAGGTCAGAATGGAGTATGTGCCTACAAAGGAAAAAAATTGTAGATATTTTCACTAAAACATTGCCTAAGGATACTTTTGAGTACCTCAGAGGCAAGTTAGGGGTAATTTCCCCTCCTAATCTGAACTAAGATGCAAGTCTTTGCATCAATCTGTGGACTCACCGTCAAATCTTGTTTTAGATTGATGTTGTGGTGGCTTCTACTCAGGAGGAGTAGTCAGATGATTTAGATATGTGATCAGAGTATGTGTACCTTTTCCATTGATGTAAAAGGGGGAGAGGAGAAATGTGAAAAATATGGGAGAGGAGTAAAGTGGAAGAAGAAAACATGAAAAGAGTGTACAAGGTAAGGGAGAGATTGTTGAAGAAGAGCTAGTTGGGTTGATGGTATTTTTCACATCATGTGTTTCCATCAATTCCAAAGGGGGATATTTTTGGATGTTGTGGTTGTGTTGCTGATATGTGTTTGTCATTGATGTCAACATTATTAGCATTGGTGATTCTGAAGGTTGTATATGTTGAAGATATTGAAAAAATTGTAATAAATATATTGCAAGAAGTCAGTGAAGATGAGAAGGTTAGAGTGATGGAAAGTTGTGTTCATAGATGATTAGATTGCATGCACTAAAGGGTTTGTTGCTGAGCTTATCTAGTATGTTGTTTAAAATTTTCAGTGGTATGCATCAAGAATTGAGAAAGTTATGAAGATCTATGTTCCTACATCTATTCAGTTACTGTAGCAAGTGTTTTTGGAAGATGAGATTGCAATTATGGTGAATTTGGTTGTTGCGTATGTTTATGAGATGATCAATAATGGTTCTAGATTGTGCTTTATTAGTTTGGTATGTCCACGTTGATCGGCGTGTTCGCGATTGAAGATTTCTCCTTGTGTATTCAAGTTTTTCATATTCTTGGTGGACATGATGGTGATAATGTGTTGCGGATCCTTATGGATTAATAATTTATTGTTTAGCATGCTCAAGGATGCTGATTTAGGTCTTTGCTATGTTGTGACTGACTTAGGTTGGTGCGCATCAAGAATTTTTCATGTATTGAGGCCGACAAGTTGTAATTCATTTATTCTATGGCCGACAGAATTGTTGATGTAAATCTGTGTAGGGGATATATATGAGCGATTGTATCTTCATTGTAAGTGTGTGTGAGGTTTGTGTGCTCAAATTATGTTTGGTGTATGTGTGTGTATGTGTGAATAAAGATCAAATCATCCGAATGGAGAGCAGAGTGTGAAGAAGGTTGAGTGAAGTGTATTTGTGCCTAATCAAAATTGTAATCAAGCTTGTGAAGAAGTTAATTTCTCAGCTCATGTTCATCAGATGGATTTAATCTGATTGTCTTATGTAAGGCAATGAGCCTTCCCTTTGAGCAGTGGGCTCTAGGTAGTGTGCCTGAATGCAAGTGCATTCTTTATTCATTCTTCGTTATACTTTTAACAGGGTATAATATTGTGGACTAACATCCACCGTGGTTTTTCCTCTTAATAGGGTTTCCACATATAAAATCTTGGTGTTCATGTGTCTCTGATGTGTTATTGATTTATGCTTGCACTGCTAATTATTAGATCTGAGATTAAATGTTGATTAATGTTGAATAAGTTTGATTTTGGTAACAACTAATTCACCCCCCCTCTCAGTTGTCTATCCTTGTTTTTCCAAAAAAGTCCACCATAGGAATATGGAAGATACAAGTAATTAGGGTATCTTGAATTTGGAGTGAAAATAATAGGATAAAAAACACATGTACCAACAACAAGTTAGGACAAGTGATATAAGTCACTACAAAATAGGGGTTGCCACAACATAAAGGATGCAAGCAAAGAGGAAAAAAAGTCACCAAGTAGTATAATAAATGAAAGATGATACATTTACAACACTTATAAAAACACATAAAGTGACCTAAGGAAGGTACTTGGGAACACAAAAAAGGATGCAAGAAAATATAACAAAACAATTCAACAAGTAGTAGAAAAAATGAAAGATGGTACATTATAACACTTGTGATGAGCAAACATACATAAAGTGACCTATGAAAGATACTTGGGAACACAATAGTGTATTGTAGACATGTAAAATTGACCTAACACCTATCACACACCTCGAACAATATCGAATAACATCCCACAACATCTCGTAATGTCTCTGAACATCTTAGAATCATCCCAAAACATCTTGAAACACCTAGAAATAATCCTACAATATCTTAGAATATCTTGGAATCATCCTAGAACATCCTGTAATGTCTCAGAACATCTCAGAATCAACCTGCAACATCCCACAACACATCATAATCATCCTGTAATGTCTCGAAACATATCAAAATCATCTTGAAATGTCTTGATACACATCAAAATAATGCTGGAACATCTTGAAACTCCTTAGAATCATCTTTTAATATCTTGAAACATCTTGAAATAATCTCGTAACATCTCGAAACATCTCGAAACATCTCATAATCATCCTCTAACATCGTGAAACATCTTATAATCATCCCACAACGTCTTAGAATCATCCCACACCATCCCGAAACATCACACAACATTACACAACATCAAATAGAATTTAAAACCCTAAATTCCTCTATTAATTGAATAATAAAACATTATTTATTTGATTCATTTTTTCATCATTTCCGACAAATTCAATAAATTTCATTTATTTAATAATGTCCTAAAAACCCTAATTCTGCTATTAATTAAATAAAACAACGTTATTTGATTAATTCATGTTTCATCATTTCAACCAATTAAATAAATTATATTTATTTAATGAAGTCCTAATCTCACTTTATTTCATCCTGATTGGTTAAATAACACCAATTATTTAAGTACGTCACTAAATCACCTTATTCCTCTAAGTTAATTGAATTATTAAATCATAATAATTTAATTACGACACTTTCCCTCCAAAATTTGAATAGTTAAACCAAACTATTCAAATCATTTATCAAAAAATTAAATCAAACTAATACAACTTTGTTTGCAAAATTCAAACTTTATTTGCATGTTCAACTCCAAAGATGAATTAATTAATTAAATCAAATAATTCATATTCCTCACCCACTTTCTGATTAAGAAAATTACAATTGATGACTGAGCAATCTAATTTTCTAACTAAGCAATCTAATTTCCTAACTAATCAATCGAATTTCCTAACTAAGTCATCAATTTCCTAACTAAGCCATCTAAATCTTGATTGATCAATCTAAAATACTGATTGATCAATCTAATCCCTGACTAGCCAATCGTTTTCTCAATCACACAAGTTGTGCAATCAAATTTGCAAAATCTTCTCATGTCTAAATCCTCTCAACACATTTTGACTGTTGATCTGGATATTCTCCAACACAATCTTGATCGTCCATTTCAAATCTCATTTTCTATATAAAAAAACCTTTTTCCTCATAAAAAAGGATCAGAGAATCAATATCATTTGTACAATGAATTAATACTAACATTCACAACCACCATTGTTAGAGCTTCAACCATTTCTTTGATCAACCAACCAATGCATCGTTCTTCAAATTTTTGCACATGAACTATGGAGGCTTTGCAGTGATAAGAACAATCCAACATCAGGTGAATACATTTCACTGCAAGATGGCAATGCTATGCTTATTGTTTGCATTCAATTTAGTAATAATTAGATTTATTAATGTGTTTTCAATAGCATAGTTTAATTTCGTATGTGTAGGATTAGATCAATATTTAAGTGTTTTGAATTACCTTAGATTCTCATTTCAAGCATATTTGATCTTGTTTGCATCTAATGGTTTTCCCCCTCACACATTTTGGCATTCCTGGTGGGACCACAATCCTCCTTACTAATGTTTTTGTGAATTTAAATTGAAGCTAAAAGTCTCAAAAGTGCTTTTGAAAAACATTTCACGCATTGCCCATAAGAGTTTCACACTTGCCTATCAAAAAAACCGTGCACTTGCTCTAAAAACTGAGCATCTGTCATGAGAACTATGCTTTTGTAAAAATATCTGAGCATCTTCTTTGAAAATCTTGCATTTGATTCTAATAGGGAGTGCACTTGCTCTGAGAATTGAGCATTTGATTTTGATAGGGGCGCTTTTGTAAAAATTCCCGAGCAGTTGCTCTAACATACCAATGCACATAATTTGTAGTTTTTCATTTGATTTTTGCTAACATGTGCTTGTTTTTGAATGTGTAACAGGTGCTAACATGTTTGTATGTAGGATTTGAATGATATTAACTTGTTTTCTGTAGGGAAGACATATGGTCGAAGCATTCTGGATCTACAAAACCTATTTCTTAAGTTAGGAATATTTATTTTGGGTGCTTTAAAAAGAACAAACTCACTTTGTTTAAAGGCTCTAAAATGAAAAATTTCAAGGATTTCTTAAAGTAGGAGTCTTTATTTGGTGATTAAAAAGAACAACACAAATGAACACTTCATTTTTGGTGCTCTAAAATAAACCATTTTAAAGCTTTCTAAGTTAGGAATTTTCATTTCAAAGCTTAAAAAGAACCCTACAAACTACACATTTCAATTAAGGTGTTCCAAAAATTAACCTTTTCCAAGTTTTTCGTAATTAGGAACTTTTATTTTAGTGCATAAAAAGAATAAACACCAAATGATTTCTTTTGTTGACGCACGCTTGTACTTTTATTGACCAAATTAAAGACTAGGATTGATTTCTTGGAAACACTTAAGTTTGGGGCGTAACAATGAACAAGTTATTTATTTTGTCTTGCACCATTGCTATCTTAAATGAATGATATCCTGAATACTTCCTATTGGTGAAAATAAAAAGAACAATTCATTTATGTTATTCACACATTTTTAGGAATAACACCACTCGAGGTGTTTAAAAAAATCAATTTGCTATGAAGTGTTTTTTTTACTGCATTCAATGTTTATCAAGCTAAAGTGTTTTATCTTCTCCCCTCACACCTTTTGGCGATCTTGGGTGAGCAATTTTTTTTTTGAGTTTCAAATCTTATTTTCAAATTTTACCTTAAAGAGGGGGCTTTCTTTGAGACACATCCCATGCTGGAGAACTCATTACAAGGTCTCGAGGGAATTTTTATTGGCATGCTATATCAAAGGTTGTGAAATCATAAGAAAATAGCTTTAGGTCGTGCTGAAAACAAACTACACCTAATCCCACACCTTAAGTGGAACGAGAATGGTTAAGGAACCTTAAGTGGCCAGCGAGTAAGTGTCATATTTTTGTGTTCAGAGTTATGACTAAGAGCCAAATTGTTTTAGAAACCATCCTATTATCCAAAAACATTCTTTGAAAGTGGTGCACTAGAATTAACTTTTGAGAAGTTACTTGCCAAGTTCGACTATAGGCCCGTGCCATAAGTTACATGTAAAACCAACTCTTCGGAGCATGAGGCAAGCCTACCTAAAATAATGGTGTCTATCCACTAAACAATTTGACATCAAATTTTGTGATTGATTTAAAGAAAAAAGAACACATTCAAACAAACACTGAATGAGATGGTTGAATCACAATGAATTAGTGTATACTTATGAAAGAAGCACTATGTTTGCACTCATTGAAAGGATATTTCCTTAAAGGTTTCTAAATATTCCAAATTTTATTTTAGGTTACATTAATCAACGTAAACATTTGGGAACTATGGCTTGGGTGTTGTGATTCACAACTTAAGCTATAGACATGGAGGTCACATAAGTCCATGCTTGCTGAGTCAGTCCAGGTGTTGTTTTATCACTTTCCATATTCCAAACACAAAGAAAGTTGAGAAAACTTGATAAGTATGGCCACTTTTTTTCACACTCTTGTGCATTCTACTTAGAAACTAGAACTATTGCTTCATCCTACTAGAACTTGGGGAAAACAAATTGAAGTTGTTTATATTATCATTGTTTGAACAAAAATTGGAAAACCAGATAAGTCACATAGTCCCTCATCCATTATTTCCATCCTACTTATTAGAAATCAAAATCAAACAAATCATTGGGATCATTCCTTCACTCAAATCTATGATATCAACAATTACTTGGAACTCCCTAATAGTTCAAGTAATATTTTATGCAACATATCCTCTAGAAAAGGAAGTGAATTATCAACTCTAGTTCTTCAACATTTTTATTTCCATGTCAGAGAGGGGGATCAACCACTGCAAACCCAAGAGTTGAAAGGAGACTAGGCGAGTCAATTTTTAGGGTCAAATCTATGTCTCAGATAGCTCTTTGTCAAAGGACAAAAGCACAGTTCTAGGAAGACAGTGCGGCATGCTGGCATCTCTTAGGTGCATTGGCGTTTGTATGAATAGAAAACAAAGGAGAGAATGTCTAACCTCTGAGAAACAGACTAACAACCTAGTTTAAGAGTTTCTAAAGGTGCAGAATAGCACTATGAAATGTGAAACATAAAGATGAATGTGATAAAGGAAGTAAATTACCGTAAAGGAGATGAAGATGATCTCACACAATAACTTTTTCACCAACTTTCTCCAAGATTTCTCCACCTACACACAAAAAAGAGGGGAAATGTTGGGGGGATATTTAGGGGTCTGCCTTAGTTAGACCCTCATTTTGGTGTTTCCAGCTCCATGGATAGCCAAGTTTCCAATGATGTAGAAATAATGTGATAAAGAAAGGAATACAAGAAAAGTACACAAAACAATACAAAACGGTAATGTGCTTAGTCAACCAAGTAATAGAGAAGATGAGTGAGGATCTTATTGTTGATGGTGAAAATGACACAAACAACGTTAAACATAATATTTCTACTCTATGTCTCCTGAAAAAGAAAGACAACATATAGTAGCCTAACTCCCAAGGTCCTGGTAGTTGGTTCTCAATTGTCTGGTGTCATTCAATTGGTCCATGCAACTATAATATTCAAGGGGCCTGTGCTGGTAACAAGGAATGCAAGCAATGACTGATTCATTGGACTGTTCTTATCGAAAAGAGGGTTTTAAATAAAATAAAAAGATAGATCAAGGCGTACATCAGTGAAACATGAATGAAACTTATCTAATATCTAGACATATATCTTTAACAATGAATTTTCTTGTACTATTTCAAGAAAATCATAACATGATGCAATTTACATAAACAATTCATACTATTGCATGTATCTATGGTGCTTAATTTAATCATCACAATCACACATCATAAAAATTTCAAAGATTCAAAAGAACAAAACTTCTCATTCGTTGCCAAGATCATAGATCAACAGAATTTCAATAATTTAATCCACAAATAATTTAACGGAATAATTCTTAAATATGGTTTCTTCTAATGATTTTTTTTATCACTTAAGAAACACTTATGCTTTAGCACAATCACTGGCATACATATAGACTATAATCCATTAACATCATCCAACAAACTCAATTTCAATACTGTATTGCGTAAAAACCTATAATTGTATTCAACTGCAACTAAATCATAACAAAGAATCTCTATAAAGCTATAAAAATTCTATCTCCTACTATCAGGTGGCCAATTCTATTCTTTATTAGCCGACCTTTACAATATGATACCCCATGGGTATTTATAGATATACAAAAATATGAAGTCCTCCCTATCTTAAGTTGAGATCCACCTTTTTAGGGACTTGAATTTTCTTGGAAACTTAGATCAATTGATATTGAGTTCCTACATTGAACATTTAGTAAACTGGAGAGAAGAAAAGAGAAGAGAAAAGAAAGCCATGCACCTATAAGACTGTCAGTCATGCATGTAGCCATAGGACTATCAGTTATGCATGTGGATTTTTCTCTGAAGTGTACTCATTGTAACTAGAGAAGACTTGTTGAAGTATATCCATATCTGGTCCATCAATCCAATTGTCTTTGAACTTGATCCTCTTCAGTTCAGCAGCAACAAACTCACTCATGTCTCTTAGCTTTTCCAACTCCCTTCTAGTAACTCTCACTTCTTCTTTAATATCCATTAACCAGTCCAACAACAGATCCTCTCTAACATCTCCCTTTTGCACAACTTCCTTAAGTCTATCATCCCATTTCTCTTTAATTGACTTAAAGGTAATCCATCCTTTATCGGTATATCAACATTTACTATAATAGAAATAACTGCTTCTAACTCATCAATCTGTTCATTTAGATCCCTGCTAGAATCTTGAACTTCATTCTTATGTTTATACAAAAAGTTTGATCTAAACTGGATTATGCTGGAGGTCTTTTCCAAGAAATTTGCATTGTCCTCTTCAAGGATTGACTACTCTAGAAGAGTAGATTTTGGAAATTTACTAATCTCTTTAAGCTTCTGGATATATCCTCTGCACTCCTCTTCTTGTTCTCCTAACTCTTTAGCATGCTGCTTCATCTCTTCTATCAACTCCAGTGTTATTCTGTGGACCTCAAAACTGTCTCCCAACACTTCACCTATTTCCTGATTTAGCCTGTCAATCCATCTATCCATCATCTCCACCTTACTCCTTACTTGCATCAAATCATCCACCTCTTTCTTGCTAAGAAAAATTGGTGTCTCAATGGTGGCAATTTGTTGCGACCTTAGAGCATAAACATTCTTCAAGAAAGTATGCAATTGATCCAGTTGAGCCTTAAGCTCATCTTTTCTTTGTTTATCCTTCATCATTCTTGATTTGGTGGACGATGCTACCACATCAATCAAGTTAATTTGTTGATCTCTGGTAGGTCTCCCCAAATTAACCATGCCCAACTGGAAATCAGTCAGTTGCATCTCTCCCACATGCTTGTCCACCACCGGTATTGCACATTCAACAACAATTTCTCCTCTTTCAGTAAGTCTAGTGGAATGTAGAATCTTGGCCTTCTTCTTGGGCCTTTCCTTTTCAATCTCCTTCATCATATCCTCCCAATCAAGAGGCTGTGAAAATGTTACTGGCCTCTTTTGCAAATCAAGTTTTAACCAAGTAGGAGCACTTGGAGTAGTGGCCATCATAGATGAAGAAGAAGAAGTAGTTGTAGATGATAAAGGCTGAAACATATTAACTATAGGTTGAGAATCAACCTCTTGCACATTCTGTTTCTCTCCCTCTACATCTTTTTGTGCAAGCTTTTCAGCTTCTTCTTTGTCTTCCTGTTCCTTCTTCAATCTTTCCTCTTCTAACCTTTTTCCCTCAAGCAGCTTGTTCCTCTCTTCTTCTAACTCTTTGAGTTTGTCCGAGGCTTCCTTTTCCTTTTGTAGCTATTTGGCAAGCTCCTCGGCATCTTTCTCCTTTTATATGCATTATGCCTCTTCCTTCTTCTTATGAGCTTCTTTAATTACTTTAATTTTAGCCACAAAGGCTTCTCTTTCCCTCCGCTACTTAGCCTTTTCTTCTTCAAGCTCATGAATCTTCTACACCAGCTCGAGCTTGCCATTTTCTTCCTTGGTCTTGAGATCATGCTCCTTTTTCCTTTGCTATTTTTGTAGTTCATCAGCTCTTTGCTTGGATTCTATCTATTGTTGTTGAAGTAAGGAATCTTCTTGTGCCTTAGCATCAACTTCCTCCTGCTTCTCCATTTCTACTGCATGTGCTTGATCATCCGAAGCCTTCTTTGCTTCCTCAAATAGTGCCCATTGATCCTCCTCTATTAGTACATGTTTAGTATCCTCTTCTAAAGGCATATTTTCTTGTGCATCCTTCTCTGACAAGGTCTCATCAGAGTCCATTCCAACATCATGGATCTCCACCTCTATTCCTTTTCCCTTTAATGACTCAACAATATCATGAAGAGTCCCCTTAGGCATCTCTTTACTTTGCTGCTCTGTAAGAGGGACTTGAGCAGATGACTCCCCTATCATTGGTGTTGAAGCAACATGTCCTATTTGGGAATCCTTCTCCCGTGCCTCTGGTTCATCTTGAGTTGATGCTTCAAGCTCAATCTCTTCAATATCAAGAGGGAATAATTCCAAAGGCTCCTTGGGAGGCAACTTCCTCTTAATTCTCTTATATCCCTTCCCTTTCTTAGGACCCGGACCCCTAGGAGCTCTGGCTCTTAGAACAACCTAGTTGATACTCCTATCCAAGACTAGTCTCCCTATTTTCTTGATGTCTATGGTCTCCTCACTATCCCAATCTACCAGATCCAAAATTTTGGTACCAATGTTCAATGCTTCATATGATGGATCCAACACAACTCCATCATCTACCAATGTATCAGGAATATCATCTTTGATCCCAAAATCCATCATGAGTGAAACATGCAACCTCTCATAATTCATTTTCTTGAGGTCATATTCATCCTGAATATCACTCCAGAAGTCCTCTAGCAGGTTGAAATGCTTGTCAAAGAATGAAGCCAACAAAGCATTCATTTTCTTCTTTGGGTCAAAGTGCTTTTGGGCAGTATACAAGCCCAACTTCAAATGTATTAAT
The DNA here is from genome assembly GCA_007115665.2 of Sequoiadendron giganteum. Taxonomy (NCBI): domain Eukaryota; kingdom Viridiplantae; phylum Streptophyta; class Pinopsida; order Cupressales; family Cupressaceae; genus Sequoiadendron; species Sequoiadendron giganteum. The sequence continues at coordinate 391,340,983 of CM021109.1, read as the reverse complement.
TCACTACAAACCACCTTAGCTCCCACAAGGTGTGGGTAGCTGTATTCACCCAATTGCATGGGAAACTTATGACAACCTGTTTTGTGCTTCATCCCAAATCAGGCATTAACCCCCAAAGCTTGATAGACAAACTCCATCAGTACCATCCTGTTGTTGCAACACCTTGGAAGTAAGTGGGGATGACCCTCAAATCTAGCTAGCCTAAAATATGTAAACTTAGGGTATTGGATGTACCAACATCCCCATTCTGTGATAAAGGCCATGGCTTCTTGACTCAATCTGTATCCGACATCTCCATTAAGTTGGTTAATGACTACATATAGGAATGCATCATTAACCCTTCTAAATTGTGTTTCAGAAACCTGTAGGGATAGATGGTCATAGTGATTCCATACTTTCTTTTGTCGATCAACTTCTCCCAATATTCCCACTCTATTCAAACCTAGAAAGATACCTCCTCTGGTTGCTGCATAAACAAAATAAGAAGTCATGAAAAAGCTCCTGGTTTTGCTTATTCTGGTTAGCTGATCATGAATGGTATCCGAGAAAATCATGGGCCAATCAAACTATTGCTTGCCACTGAAGATATTCTGAATGAAGGGAAACATCCATTCCTTGAAATGAAATGCATCCCTCTTCCCAAAGACCCTAGACAACATCATTATCAAGTTCGATACCTCTGTGTAAAAATCTTCCCTCTTTGGTTGATCTGAGAGCTTGGTCAAGGGCTTGTTTTGTGCTCTCAACCACTTATTGTTTAAATGAGCCTTGTTGGATTCCTTGTGTTTTCTATATATCTCTAAAGCATCTGCCTCATTCAACTGTACCAGGTTCTTTGGATCAGGGACACTAAACATGTGTTGAAACATCTGAGGAGTTAGATCTATAATCACATTGTCCTATGAATCCATACATTGTCTGGTAGCCAGATTGTAAGCTCCTGCTACTATCATGATTAATTTCGGGCATTGGATGGACAAAGGAAATACAATAATGTGAGCCAAGCTGGACTCAACTATTCTTTCAATCCTCCCTGTTACATCCTTAGTGAATGTTTCTAAGTATAGCTCCTCAAAATTGAATGGGCCTAAATTAGTATCAGTTACATCCACCCAATTTGATTCCACCTTGTTTGTAGTGACAACAAGACTCCCATGGTTATACCTCAAGGTATAGGGTAAGTGCTCCAGCTTAATCTTCTTAGGTTTAGTTGTTGCCTTTGAAGTTTCTGCAGGCCGGTTCCTCTAGGAAGCTTCTCTTGATACTCCTGAAATTCTTTAGTTTCCTGCAACAAAACCTCAAATTAGACCCTTGAATAAATATCACAAAATATGCTTTAAAATCTTACCCTTCATATATATATCGGAGGCAGAACCAGGCAGAAAAAATTCTAAATAGTCTCTTTTAAAACACTGCTGGGATCGGAGTCAAAACAGTTATTGAGCTTATAGTAATAACAAGTGGGACCAGAGTCGGAGTTAGAATGGTAACCGAAATTGGAATAAGAATGAAAACTGATTTGGTTTTATGCAGATTCTCAAATTTCACATCCAGTTCCGGTTCCGGTTCCGGTTCTGCCCGGGTTACCAATATTTTGAGAACACGCTTCTTACTATAAGCGGAGTTAGAGATGGGATGGAAGTATAATTGATACTTATTAGAAAATCATGTTTCAAAGTCTAAATTGATTCCCATCCCGATTTCGCCCAAGATAATCATGATGTGATAAGTGATTTTAACAGGTCGATGAAATACTTCATGTTTTGAAGGACTAGGTCATATTAAAACAAAAGGGGATTAAAATAACCTATGCAAGACCATCCCCATATGACCGAGAGGCAACCGTACTAATTAGGGCATCATATTTTTAAAACAAGAACACGTCAAACCCTAAATAAAAAAAACCGTCGATTCCAAACAACTAGGGCATGAATTTAACCCCATTTAAGTTAACCAAATCTAATGCAAAACAAGATTCCTAAGTAAAACCATAATTTATCAAACCCTACCAAAGTAAAAACTGCAATTATTCTATGCTATTTTAAAAACTAGGGCATCACGATACGGTCACGATTAAAACATGAAAACGACCGTGAGGAAAAATAAACAAACAAGAAATAGAAACCAGAAACGTAAAACAAAAACAAACCAACAAAGAATAAAAAGCAAATAAAAAATGAATCACATGAACTCACAATAGAATCGAGAATCACGAATTCGCACGAAACAATCAAAACGAACAAAAATGGAAAAATGCGAAATAAAACAAAAGAGAAGAACATAAACCCTACGTCAAATGCCAAATAAATAGGTTAGTCCCCTGAAGCAATTCCACACGTAACTGTCTCTCTTTCGATCGATTCACACGCACAAATGCTCCACTGCAACTCTGGTTCACTCTTGATCTCTTTCAATAATGATGATAACTTAGAGTTAATCCCTAATTAAGGTAAAAACTTGCAGTTATGCACGTGCATGTAACCTATAATTAATGCCATAAGTGTGGTAGAGTGGAGTCAAAACTGCAGAAGGAACTGGCACATTATTGCTGTGCGACTTCAGTAAAGTCAATGACCAAAAACAGTTGGAGTGGAATTGGGATGAGAAATGAATTAGAAACTTGTCTAAATTTCCAACTTGATTCCCATTCCAGTTCTGGTTCCACCAAAAAAGAAGAAAGCGAAAAAAAATGATAAAATAAAACAAGAAGACCGAAATGAGAAAACATATCACAAAACCTAAGTTAAAATGAAAGACCAAAAAGTGGAGGCGGAGGCGGAACGAGATTTGATTTTTGAGACTTCAAATAAATTCGGACTTAACTTCCAATCCGGCTCTGGCTCCGATAAAGATAAAACTAAAAGGTAAACAAAAGACCATTGGGATAGGGATTAGAATCAATCTTTGAAACAAGATTCAAAACTTGATTCGGTTTTGGTTTATGTTCTGATAGAACAAATCAAAGAAAAACAACCAAGGGCAAAAACATAAAAGGGGGACCCATTTTGACTAGGGAAAAATATGGGGTGGTTATGCAAGGCATAACACTTACCAACTCCATCCAAAGTGCTCAAGGCTAGTGGAGAAGAAATATGAGAGGAGATCAAGCCTTTGCTGTAATGGAGTCATCCTACGCTTGCTCTATTGAAGTGATGGAGTGTGAAATGCTGCTGCAATGCTTGGAGTGAAAGTGCTAAAATTTTAGCGATTATGTAAAGATGATCAAGAACCTTGTGTAAGCTTCTAAGAGATGAAAATGGATGAATGAGAGGTGAATATGAAGAAAGGGGGTTAAAAAATGGTCATATTTGGTTTGGCCAGCCGAAGGGAGGCGTTACACTTCGACTTCCAATAGGAAGTGTAATGTCTCTGTAAACTCCAGTCATAGGAATCTTCCAGGGATGTAAGAATGTTGTGTGGACATTTGCGCGTTGTGTAGGCATCCTCGACAGAAATTCCTCCATCGACACTCAAAATAGGCACCAAGTGGGTGAAGAGTAGTGGGCTTATGTGGAATTAAGCCTCCACCTTTGGTTTTCTAAAGTGAAGAGGGGTAAAAGGGGAATTTGCATAAGGGGTGCAAATTTTATCCTATACATTTTTCACCTACTTTAGTGATCATGAATACTGGTGAGTGCTTTGGTAAAGTAGATAAGAGAAGTAGTAGGGTTAGAGAATTATACCTGAACCATCAAGGAAGTAGAGCATGGTCTGGAAAACTTGAAAGTGTAGGACAAGAAAAGGACTTCATAGCTCTACAAAACTATAAAGCTGAAGAATGAAAGCGCCTCACAAGCTCACAGACCTGCAAGGGAGGTATCCTCTAAGAACTCTCACATGAAGGAAACTAGGAAAGCACCTTACAGACCCACATACCTATAAAGAAGGTATCCCCCAAGAACTCTCACATGAGGGAGAACGAGCAAAGGGGACTTCGCAAAGTCAAGAACGGTAGATAGAACATGTCAGGAAGTGACTATGTAAGCTATTAAATGGATAGTCATGCAAACCATCACCGAGTTGGAAGACTTTCAAAGGGGTCCTTTGGGAACCCTTCAAAAGGAAGAAGGGTCCACTCAAGGGATGCACTATTTGAAAAGTGAATTCTAGTCAGGCTACCCCCAAGCTAGACATAAGGATGTGAAGTAGGTATAGTTAGGGCTACCCCCAAGCTAGAGGCAAAGATAAGAAACAGGTTTAGTTGGGATTCCCTTGGGCTAGACACTAAGGCAAGTCTAGTCGAGCTTCCCCTGAACTAGATGCCAAGATGTAAAAGGATTTTCAAGGGGGTCCCTTGGGAACCAGATGTGAAAAGAAAGGGGTCCACTCAAGGGACACACTGGTCAAAATCCAATGCCTTCTTTCTCGAATTGATTCATCATCAAGGAATCCTTTCGAAAGATGTTCACTTCATCAAGGAATTTGAAAGGAAGGATATGCCCCCATGTGAGGGGAAGATCGAAGTTGTTCCCACTTTAGAGGGAGGTTTCCAAGTCCTTTCTTTACGAACCCATGATGAAGGAAACATGTTCTGTTAGGGTTTCAAGTCGAGAATACAATTCTAGCAAAGAAGTGTATGGAGGGTCTTTGAGAAAAGATAAGTTGGAAACGAATGCATTTTCTAAAGATCACGTAATGTAGAAGTGGCGTTGTCACACATAAGAGGGACAACTCAAGCAAAGAAGAGAGAAAGATAAAGCAAAAGGAAAGAGACCATGAACAAAGGGAACAGGGGGATCTAGTTTCATGGGGTCAGATTTGCCTTTGTTTATATATAATAGGTAACCGCGGTATGAGGCAAAAGATCATCAATCCCCAACTAGATCATGAAGAATGCACAAAAGACAAAGTAAAATTAAAATTTTTGGGTCAACATGGAAGGAAGCCTAAATGCCCCCAATGATTTGCATCATCCCTAATTTTTTGAAAGTCAATAAAAAATAGGGAAGAATGATGATACACATAGAAGAAGGTTTACAACACAAACACCATGCCTATATCCAAGCACCAAAAGGGGTGATGAATGTCATCCAGGCACATATAGCATGATCACAATGGAAGCACATCACAACATATGCACACATCTAATCTAAAGATTAAGAAGGGGTCTCCCCTAACATTTGTCAACCAAGAGTTCATCACCTTCCCACTCTAGATCATCGTAGGGGGAAGGATGATGAACCTACAATGGTGTAATGTTAAGGGGAGGTTCTTCCGACCCTCCCACAACAAGGGCTAAGGAAGAAGGACCTATTAGGTCTTTGTCACTCAAATCTTGTGGGTCTAAGGTTAATGACCTTGCGAAGATCATTTGAAAGGTCAAAAATTCATCCACTGAGTTAAACATTGCCATGTTTTACCTTGATGGACATAGGGGTTTGCACTTGAGGTTCACCGCTAAGCTCACCGAGGGATTCGGGAGCAGTGATGAACTCAAGAGAGGTTGGGATTGGTTCTGTCACTAGGATAGAATAAGTTGTGGGACTACCTTTTGGAGAAGGTGGAATCTTCTTATGTCCTCCATTGCTGGAGGGACCACTCCCTACCTTTTTCTTCATCAGAGGAGGAAAAATCCCGATAGATGAAGCAAGAAAGGCAGAGGGAAAGGAGGAAAGAACCGAAAAAAATACAACCAAAGTGTTAATCATATCTACAGGTTTTGGAAAAGGTGAGACATCTGGAATGGATGTTAGTAGAGGTAGCTCCACTGAAGGAGAAATGAACACCTGCACCTTAGTAGGCACAAGTTCACTCGCAATGGAAGTTGGAAGTGATACAAAGCTTGTTTGGATAGAAACAAAAGGGAAAAGAGAGGAGGACATGACAAGAGGTACCAATATAGGAGCGACCATCTCCTCTCCTTTCTTTTGTAAGGCAGCTTGCTCAATAATAAGAGCCTTTCGCCAACTCTTGCGCTTGCGTGCAAGGTGGTTTCTACAATTCTTCAAACTAGAAGCCAGAGGTTACGAAGGAATGCAGGCTTCTTGCTTAGCCATGGGAGTTTCCTCGACAACTATTTCTTGTGGAGGGACAGGTTTGGAAATGATAGGGGGAATCGACTGCAATACCTCTATAGCGGGCCTTTTCTTGTTCATTTATTTAGGAGTAGGGACAATAGGAGGCCGTAGAGGCCAGGAGATAGAGGAATCTCCTTGGGGGGCTTTCTATCTACCATACCAAATGGGTCTAGGCTCCGTGGGTAAGAAATGAAGCTCAAATGTAGGATGCTTAGCTTTTCGCCAAGCGGACACCATGGGATTCTCTTGTAGACGTGAGACAAAAGAAGATGGTACCACAATAGAGAGAAAGGAAGTGTCGGGTTGAACATCAAAAGAGGAAGAAGGAGGATATCAAGACTGCTTCCCTTCTTCTCTTCTACACACCTTGGCGACATCACTGCCAGCTTTCAGGCAAGCTCTATGCGAAACAACATAAGGTGAAGGAGGGTATCTCACTTTCGGCCTAGAATGTCCTTTCTTGTAATTTTGATATGTGTGGCACTGGAGATCCTTCCTGGGTGGGAGAGGACTAATAGGTGTAGGCCAAAAGGAATCTAAGGTATAGCTGCCACGTGCACTGGTGTTTTATATCTGGTGTCATGAACAACATGTACCAAACCCCCATGAGTGAATTTAAAATATTTGTGCACAATTGAGGGAACTACATTCATAGCTACCAGCCAAGGGATGCCTAGCTTTACTCTAAAGAGTTCAAACCCCAGGATGGTGTCAAACTTAAGGTTTACAGAATTAGGTCCAATGAGGACCGACGAGACAATACTTCCTATAGGAGGTACGAAAAGTCTATTGTGCGTGCGAACGATACTATCAAGTGCATCATATCCATACTTATGTAGGAATTTTATTAACATGATCTCCTTATTTATAATATTTAATTGAGATGTTAGATCAACAAGAACACTTGCTATGGTATTCCCATTTATCCTTGTGGGGATGTAGAGAGGAGATGGTTCCCTATTAAAGCCCATCACCAAGTCCTGTGAAGTGAAGGTTATACTAGTACCACTACTCACAGGTTGTGTAGAGGGAATAGGTTGATTTAACAAAGAGGCCATCATGTACACTAAATAGTGCTTCTATAGAGTCTCCTAAAGGTTATGGGATAAGGCAGTGATGCAATTCCAATTTTGTTATGCAAGACCTTTGGAACCTTCTAGCTACACCTACTAGGGGTTGTAGGTTGGGTTGTAAGGAAAAAGCCTCACAACACTCACACCTAAAACACTCCTAGGATACAAGGAAAGGAACTTTTAGTATCACAAAATGGAACCAAAATGGTTCACGTTGAGTTCACCAAAAAATGTAAGAGAGGGGGACCAACCACTGCAATGCCCTAGGTCATGAAAGGTCGAGAGCATATGGCTGCCCTAACTTACCTTAGTTAAAGAGAATGTTAGGATAGACAGGATGAGAATGATGAGGACTATGGGGTTCTTTGACCACTTTGCAAAGCTGAGAGTTGAAAGGAGACTAGGTGAGTTAGTTTTAAGGGTCGACTCTGTGTCTTAGATAGTTCTCTGATAGAGGATAAAAGTGAGGTTCTTGGATGACAAGTGGCACGCTGGCATTTCTCAGGTGCCCTGGCTCTGTATGACTAGAAAATTAGGGAGACAAGGTCTAACCTTTGAGAAATGAACTAACATCCTAGTTTAAGAGTTTCTAAAGGTGCAAAATAACACTGTGAAATGTCAAACATAAATATGAATGTGATAAAGGAAGTAAACTACCGCAAGGGTGATGAAGATGATCTCACACAATAACCTTTTCGCCAGCTTTCTCCAATATCTCTCCACCTACACACGGAAAGGAGGGAAAATTTTGGGGGGTTTTTAGGGGCTTGCCTCATTCAGACCCCCATTTTGGTGTTTCCACCTCCATGGACATCCAAGTTTGCAATGATGTAGAAATAATGTGATAAAGAAAGGAATACAAACAAAGTACACAAAACACTACAAAACAGTAATGTGCTTACTCAACCAAGTAATAGAGAAGATGAGCGAGGAGCTTACCACCTTCGTCCAAAGTGATCAAGGCTAGTGGATGAGAAAGATGAGAGGAGCTCAAGCCTTTTCTGCAATGGATTCATCCTACACTTGCTCTATTGAAGTGATGGAGTGATGGATTATTGCTATGGAGTGTGAAATGCTACTACAATGCTTGGAGTGAAAGTGCTAGAATGTTAAGAGATTGTGTAAATATGATCAAGATCCTTGTGTAAGATTCCAAGAGATGAAAATGGATGATGAGAGGTGAATATGAAGAAAGGAGGTCAAGAAACGACCATATTTAGGTCAACCAGTCGAAGGGAGCCATTACACTTCAACTTCCAATAGGAAGTGTAACGTATCTGCAAACTCTAGCCATAGGAATCAGCTAGGGATGTAAGTGCACCATGTGGACTTCTATGCACCACATGGACATACTTGATAGAAATGCCTCCACTAACACTCAAAATAGGTGCCAAGTGGGTGAAGATCAACAGGATTATGTGGAATTAAGCCTCCAACTTTGGTTTTGTAATGTGAAGAGGGGTAAAAGGGGAATTTGCGTAAGGGGTAAAAATTCTCTCCTATACATTCTAAAAAGTAGTACCACTCCAAAACAATACTCAAACCTTACAATCTTAAGCTTCATAACAACCACCTCAAAACACCATTACACCTTATGACCAACTCCTCCAGTTCAAGAACCAAACCTTGTAGCACAAATCCTTCAACCTAGTCTCACATACATTGAAGGTGAGAAAATTGACATCATAAGTAGTTTGAGAACCTTCATATTTGATAAGAATGAAACACCCCACTATTTTCTCACCATATCAATCATCTTATACGAAGAGGAAGAGAAAGTAGACATAGTAGCTGAAAGACTCATGTTACCACCACCTGTGTGGAAATAAACATACATCCCTCATGCTTTTTGGTAAGCAAAAGATCCTTAGGATAGGCAAGAGTAAAATCCTTAAGCAAATATATATACTCTCTCTCAAAGAATCACCCTACAAAAAGGTTTTCCAGAGGGTTCTTCTCAAGAAGATATCACACTCGCTAGAATAGACTACACTTTTTCTATCTACGCTTTGCACCAATAGGCCAAATCTTTTCTAGAAACTAGGAGTTATAAAAATAGTCACCAAGAGATTTGCAAGTTGTTTATAACAACTACAAGATCACAACACAAGAAAAACATGGAAGCAAGCAAGAACAACACCAACATCCCACCAACAAACACCATGAATGACAAAAGTGACCCATGAGGATATAAACCAAGAGACCTTATAATAGGGTATTGAGTATCAAAACATCCCCAAAGTATGTCAATATATTACCCAAATCACTCTTATCAAGTGTCACAACATCAAGTAGGGCAACAACATCAGGGGTTTCAAAAGCCCTATTAAAGATTAAGTCCATAACATAAAATTTCCCTAAATAAAATTAAGAGAGATCTTGAGGAAATTAAACAAAATCAAAATCCTGTGTATCACCAATAACATGTGCAAAGTCATAACATTACATATCCACAACAAATAGACATCATTCCATAAACACCTCAATATCCACATCAACAATACTTCTAATATCAACAGTATCAAGAAGTTCTGCAACACCAAGGTGTACCTCACGTGTAATATCAAAATGTACCTCAAACATCATATCAAGGAGTTCCACAAAATCAAGAGAAAAACAATCAAGAAAAGTCACATAGGAAAGATTACCAACTAGGAAGGAAATTCACCCCTTTGGGAGATACTTTAGAGGTAATCATACACAAACTAGTACAACATGAACTTATCAAAATCAACGATAGTACAAATTATGATTAATCAAACTTTAAACCCCCTTTGTATAACCAGTACGAACGATGTGAGTCCACAAAATCAAGGGTCACAGAACAAACAAATGCATAGAACTCTAAAATCTCATCCAATACCTTATTGATGAAGGAGAAATAGTTATTAAAAATGACATTCAAGGTCCATCTACCAATGACAACAATGAGAATTTCTCAACCTCAAAAGTTGAAAATAATGATTAAGAGCTATCTATTACTAATCATATTGACAATGTCTCCACATCATCCAATGAGCAAGAGGACATACATCAAGAATTTAACCCCAAGCATGATCAAAATCAATCACCTGTCTAGCAATGATCCAGTCCAAGATATATTGGAATCATCCAACCTCATGGAAGTACATATTGAGGACCAAGAGAATCTTAATCCAACACTTATACCCAATGTAGAAAATATAAGCCAAGAGTCATTACCCATGTGTCCACATTTTGAGGAAAGACAAGGATTCTTTACAAGCAATGCCTTATTTCAAATTGATCCATGTCAAGAATGTGATCCAAATTATGTCAAAGATAATACCACATAAAATCAAGATCAAGAAACCTTACCATCAAAATACTACAATGACTTGGTAGATATGTTCCAAGACATCCAAGGTTTTCCAAAAGAAGAACCCATACATCTTCCCATGAGATGCTTTCTCCTAATAAAAATGTAGATGATCTTCATCCAAAACAAGAGTCTCATACTCTTGATATCATTACCAAGAAACAAGAGTCACCTACTCTTAACATATTTGCACATGATCACAACACAACAAAATTGATAGATATATCTGAAATTGATCAAGAAGAAGCATTAAGATAAGAAACATACTCCAAGTAAATTAAAGACATTGAGCATGAAAATATGGAGCATGATATATTAAAATCGAAAAAAATAATGGGCAATCTTGAGCAACAAAGCATTGGGTATACAATAGTAAAAAAGGTGCTAATATGTTTTGAAGGGCCATCAAAATCTAATATTTCATAGAATCAAGCCAAAGATATAAAACAAGAAGTTATCCCACATATGAAGGATCCTACCAACAAAGAATCTATCACCATTGAAGATCCACAATAAAGAAGAGAAGGATTAGCACCTTGTTTCCGGGGTAAGACATATCTTATTGCAAATATAAGTTTTTAATGGATTCAATATCAAGACAAAGGATTAGGCCTACATGAATAGGGTATCCTAGAACCAGTCTATATTATTGACAATCCTAAGCACCAAGGTCTTGGTTATTAAACAATTAAGGGATCTAAACATATCAGGGATACCTCTATAATACTGAGGGAAACTTTATCTAATGCAAGCATCAACATAGAGAACATGAAGAGCCCTTATGATGAAGTTGCTACCAACACTACAACTAGCCATGTCATGAATCGTCATTCACACATATTTGAACCCTCTGATTGGGACCGACAACAAGAAAAAATATGTATCAAAGAAAGGAACAAGTCATTGAAGCAAAATAATTAACAAAATAAAATGGACAAGAAAATTTTAAATGGATACAAAAGAAAAATCAAGAAAATTATCCCTACCAAACTCCATTAGTCAAAGAAACTATGGGGCAAAATAAAAAAATGGAAGTTCATCCATCAAAAAATTCCATAAATCCAAAAGAAAGCTTCAAGAGAAACCTATAAGGTATATCAAGATGTTGGTCCCCATCGAATCTCCATATCCACTCATCATTGCTCATCATTCCAAGTTTGGAAATTCAAAGGTTCTAAACTGTCAACCAATCCATCTGAATCTCGTATCCCTCAACACATGTCACCATCCATGATATCCAAATCTCACATTGACCATTTGTTGGCAGAAAATCTTTATCCTAAGGATTCCAAGGGCACTCTCTCATAATGTATGCATCAAGGTAAGGTTAACTACGATATCAACAAAGAAGATCAAAATTATCAGGGGTTATGTTCAAGCACACATATCCTAGCAAAAAATTTCCTCCAAGTAGGATATCGTTGGCACATCATCACAACAAAAACAACCATATTAACACCAAAAACATCTACATCAACACCACTAGGTAGTTCAACATGAGGAAAAAATTATCACCATGATGAAAACTTGGTAAACAGGCATCTTGTGTGACATCAAAAATCAATTAAAAACAAAAATAATCAAGAAAATAGTCAAGAGAAAAATCATCCTCCAGTGAAAACCACTATGGTGGCACTTTGGACAAGTAACATGATGAAAACCTAGAAAAAAAGCATCATGTGTAAGAATCGAGCATCTACATGCACCATTTCAGGTGGAAGCATATTGACTTATCCATAATGAATCCAATCCATGTTTATCCAAATCCAACTTATCTTGATCTTGAAAAATGTTTGGTATACGCTTTACACTTGCTTATGGAAAATATCTTTACATGGGTCACTATCATTGATCCTATCCTATCTAGCATTATCTAAGCCATGAGGCATTGTACAAAGTGAATACTTTATCCAAACATGATATCCTATCATAAGATAACCCATTACCTACATTTCTAGACACTGGGAACAAGTACTTACATCTTGCTTTAGAATAATTCTTGATCTATTCCTTCTCACTCACATTATGATCTAGGCAATATCCCAAAAACAAGGTGTGCTACATGGTACCCTTCCCAATAAACAATTTGTCCCAAAAATAAGGTATCCCACCAATGCACCATCAGGCTAACCTTCGAAATAGTTCATCCTGACAACAAGGTGTACCACCAATTCACTACCAAGGTAACCTTCAAAGATACCAACAACGTGGATTATTCCTTCACTCCAAATTCTAAGATATCAACAGTTTCTTGAACCCCACAACTAGTTCAAGTAAGCTTTTCTGCAACATATCCTCTAGAAAAACAAAGTGAAATATCAATCCAAGTTTTAAATATCTTAGCACTATCAGGGTAACCTTTGAAATAGTTTCTCCCAAAACCAAGGTGTACCACCAATACAATATCAAGGTAAGCTTCAAAGATACCAACAACGTGGATTATTCCTTCACTCAAACAGTCTAAGATATCAACATTTTCTTGAACCTCACAACTAGTTCAAGTAGATTTCCCACAACATATCCTCTAGACACAAAAGTGGAATATCAATACAGATTATCAATGTTTTTATCCAAAAATAGTTTATGTTTTTTGAGTCAAACAGTTGAACTACATGGTCTCTGCATGTACAACATAGGAAAGGATTATTAGCCCCCAAGACCCTAGGTCAGTCCCCTTGGGTTTCCAACATGCTTTATTTCAACTTAGTCAAAAAATCCAAAAACCAAAAAAACATATACAACATACAAAATCCAAAAACATTCACAAAATAAAAAAGGTCAAGAACACTCAAACCAAGCAAACTACGAGCCTCTACATGTACAATGTAGGCAAGGATTATCTTTGATGAGCCCCCGAGGCCCTAGGTTAGTCCCCTAAAAACAACAAAAAAATAGCATCATAAAACTTAGAAAATAAAAAAGACCCATCTTGTCATCAAAATATGCAATAAAGTATTCACCCATAATAAATTGATCATCACGCTCACCCTTTGAAAAAACAAACAAAAAAAAAACAAAAAATTAAAAGCTATAACTTTCAAGCAAACAATCACAAAAGCTATGACTATAAACAAATGGAAACAATGCCAAAGTATCAACTACCTATTATTTGACAACCTACCAACAACATCCTCAGATATGCCTTAACAGATCAGTTCCTATGATAGACATGATCAATATCGGATAATAGCCCCACCCAAATAGATATGGCAAGTGATACTGCAACATTATTTTATCTTTTTAGTTTATTTTATTGACTCATTCCTAGGATCTCTTGAGATGTCCATAAGGATATAGAGAAGAAGGAATGGGGGAAATTGAGTGTCATTTCGATTTTCTATTTGCAAGATTATTTTATAATACTATCTTGGCAAATACTTTCTTTATTGAGTATATGAAAGTTGTGTTGAAAAAATTAATGAAATAGTTGCATGTTAGGTGTTCTATACCTCTGTGTGTGATTAGTTCAAAAAGATTTTAACACAACCCAACTATATACTTTAAAAAATGTTTATGCATGTTTGGTATAAGCAATTTTTTTGTTTGGTAGAGTCAAAGTCCACACAATAGATAGAAATTCACCACGGTCATTAATACCGCGATGCATCGTATCTATTTGCTACATCAAATAGGATTGTTTAAACTGTGAAGTCTCTAAAGAAAAGAAAAAACAACTCATCAACTACTAACAACATCATATTTCTATCTATCATCAATATTTCTTCTAATTAACATCATATTTCTATCTATCATCAATATTTCATCTAATTAACATCATATTTCTATCCATCATCAAATATTTTATTCTAATTAATATAATATTTCTATCCATCATCAATATTTCTTCTAATTAACATCATATTTCTATCCATCATCAATACTTCTTCTAATTAACATCATATTTCTATCCATCATCGATATTTCTTCTAACTAACTTCCATCGTATATAGAAACATCATTAGTACCATATCCATATTCCATCCAAAAATGTTGTCAATACACATCATGTATCATGTATTGGGCATTCATCCATCATATATCAACACCACATAAACAATATCATATGAAATAAAGTATGATTCATCCATCCACATCATACAACTACATCAAAAAAGTACAAAAACATATATACACATACATCATCATATATCATCATCACATGAAGAAGGTATATCTCATATATATATCATCATCAAATAGAGATAATGTCATAAGTACATCAACCACAATGAAACAAGTGTGATAGGATAATTTACAAAATCGTAACATATATAGAAGGTCTCGACTGGACCGATGAATATATATAAAACACATGTCTACAACATACCTCTGAAAAATTAACAACATAAAGATCAAGTACAAAAATTAAGACCCCAACAAGAAAGACAAGACACTATGGACCACCAAAAGGATCTAGCTATCTCACAAACTGATCACCTACACCTAGCACACATTGCATGGTGTGGGTACCATGTCGAACATGATAAGTAACAAGCTCACCATGAATGGGAAGGAAGAGTATCCTCCACACATCCTCAAGAGTAACAGTTGCCTCTATTGTAGGAAAATGAAATGAGGAAGTCTTACAATGCCACTACTCCATGAGTGTGGTTATCAGAGATGTGTGAGTCTTGATAGGAGGCATATAACAAATATAACATAGTCCAACAATATAAAGAAAATCTCTCTCCAACAAACCAAAATGAGCAATCAGATCAAATAGGTGTTGAGGATGTCTCTCCCTTGACTATAGTGGTTTGAGGCCCACCTGCAATAATTTTAACCCATGATGTTAGGGTTTCACTCTAAACATGTCAAGCAACACAAAACAACACAAAAAAATGACAAACAAAATTTAGGATGACAACAAGCAAATGCTAACAGGGTTTAAATGGAACAAAGGAAAATGCAATCTCATGACACCAATGGAAAATTTAACTATAAAAAAACTAGAAATCACCTACACCATTGTAAAGATCATGAAATTCTACCCCATTTTAGAAAAAAGCACTGCAAAATACTTATGTATGACCAAGGTATGGTTGTTTGAAGATAGGGTAAAAATGTCTTGATTACAAGTCACAGAGCAAACAAAAGCGAGGTTTTAGGAGCAAGGGAAAGCTTTTAGAGAAAGTGTGAGGTTTTCAGATGCAAGACTTTAAAGCAAGTGCGAGATTCTTAAGCAAGGGTGAGGAAATAGCTCTAGAGAAAGAAAAAGTGAGGTTTTCACTCAAGTGCGAGCTTTTAGAGTGAGTGCATGAATCAGAAGCGAGGTTTTAACTCAAGTGCAAGGTTTTAATTCAAGGGCGAGGGTTTAAAGGTCAAAGGTGAGGTTCTCACCTAGCAAATGCAGGGAAAATGATGCAGATGCTCATATATCATCAAAAATTCACTATTGACTCAAGAAACTGTTTACATGCATAACAAGAATGTAACAAAATGAAAACATGAAGTTACAAGGTACATACCAGGCCACCGACACCTAGGGGCCGTTCAAACTCCTGAACAAGGTCTGAATGATGTGGGGCTCCCTCAAATCTTGACATTTCTCCTTGACAACTGACAAAATGGGAAATCCAGAGATAAGAATTAGCAAAAGGATCAAAGCACAAATGAGCTAACTAGAGGACTAATTTCCTATATTAAACCTCAAGAAAGCCCTAATTTTACTTAAGGTTGAACCTTCCTACTTTCAAATTAGAAGCTCTCAAAAACATCAGAATGAGAAACGAAGAACCTATTGATCTAATATTTCATTTGAAGTACATCAAAACTGAAATACAATAGTGTCAAGATCCTGACCTCAAAACTTGTAGTTTTTAGTCAACCTCTCGAGGGGGCAGCATAGAGTGCTACCATCATTCTATGAAATGTCGGGGCATAATTTATTTTTCAAAAAACTTGATCTTAAAAAACAAAATCTTTGAAACAAAGTAGCCAGTACTTTGTATCAAAGAGGGGAAAAATGTAGACATGTAAAATTGACCTAACACCTATCACACACCCTGAACAACATCGAACAACGTCCAAAAACATCCCATAATGTCTCAGAACATCTAAAAATTGGCTTGCAACATCTTGCAACAACTCGAAATCATCTTGTAATATCTCAAAACATCTCAGAATCATCCTGAAACATCTCGAAACACCTCGAAATCATCTCAAAACACCTTGAAATCATCCTGTAATGTCTCGATACATCTCATAATCATCTTGTAACATCCCAGAACATCTCAGAATCATCTTGAAATGTCTCAAAATCATCCCACACTATCCTGAAACATCACACAACATCAAATAACATCCAAAACCCTATGTTCCTCTATTAATTGAATAATATAACATTATTTAATTAATTCACTTTTTCATCATTTTTGGCAAATTAAATGAATTTCATTTATTTAATAAAGTCCTAAAAACCCTAATTCTTCTATTAATTAAATAAAACAATATTATTTGATTAATTCACGTTTCATCATTTTGACCAATTGAATAAATTACATTTATTTAATGAAGTCCTAATCTCACTTTATTTCATCCTGATTGATTAAATAAATCCAATTATTTAATTATGTCGCTAAATCACCTTATTCCTCTAAGTTAATTAAATCATTAAATCATAATAATTTAATTATGACGCTTTCCCTCCAAAATTTGAATAATTAAATCAAAATATTCAAATCATTTATCAAAAAGCAAATCAAACTAAAGGAACTTTGTTTGCAAAAGTCAAACTTGATTTGCACTTCGACTCCAAAAAGGAATTAATTAATTAAATCAATTCATTCATATTCCTCACTCACTTTCCGATTGAGAAAATTATGATTGCTAACTGAGCAATCTAATTTGCTAACTAAGCAATCTAATTTCCTAACTAATCAATCTAATTTCCCAACTAAGTCTTCAATTTCCTAACTAAGCCATCTAATCCCTGACTAGCGAATCTATTTCTCAGTCACACAAATTGTGCAATCAACTTTGCACAATATTCTCATGTCTAAATCCTCTCAACAAATTTCAACCATTGATCTGGATATTCTCCAACACGATCCTGATCTTCCATTTCAAATCTCATTTTCTATATAAAAAACCTCTTTCCTCACAAAAAAGGATCAGAGAATCAATATCATTTGCACAATGAAGTATTGTTGACATTCAAAACCACCATTGTTAGAGCTTCAACCATTTCTTCGATCAACCAACCAAGCATCATTCTTCAAGATTTTGCACACGAAATATGGAGGCTTCATGGTGATAAGAACAATCCAACATCAAAAAAATATAGTCCACTATAGGATGGTAATGCTATGCTTATTATTTGCATTCAATTTAGTAATAATTATATTTCTTAATGTGTTTTCAATGGCATAGTTTCATTTCATATGTGTAGGATTAGATCAAGATTTAAGTGTTTTGAATTAGCTTAGATTCTCATTTCAAGCATATTTGATCTTGTTTGTATCTAATGGTTTTACCCCTCACACATGTACTACAACACAAAAAAACACAAGGCTTGGTCATAAAATTGGGTGAAGGACAACATTGGCTCTAGTTGAGGACATATATCCTAGGTGGATACAATGTGAACCATAACCATATCTTTAATAAAATCATAAATGCAATAGAAAGACTAGGAAAAAATTGAGCAACAAGAAATAATGAAACACAAAGTAGCCACAAAGGACACACACCCACTATGGTCAACAATTACCGTAGAATGGAAGGATGGTGGGAAGGATATCATGTATAAAATTGACCCAAATTTATCTTGTTGAGATCAGCCAGCTAGTGGCCTCCATCATAGAGTTAAGCTTTGACTCCAACCTGATCTATGAATAGCTATAGAGAGAACACAAATCTGATGAGGATAGTTCTATGGAAGCCTCTCCTCTCGACTATCAATTGTCTATGGAGCTTGAGTCAACATCCGATCATACTTGGTTAAATGAAACCCGATGCTTGAGAAAGAAGGATAGAGATGAATTAGAGATAGCCTTTATCTGGAAAAACAAAGCCGGATACAACACTTGAAAACCATCCTCTCTCAAGCGTAGGGTATATCGACAACTGAAAGAGTTACCAAATGGAATGGAGGGTAGAGGTAAACCAGGGTGGTGGGTCAAGCCTCCATTTTTGGGCCACAATAAACTTAGGACACATAAAGTAAAATAATATGTATAAAAAAAATGGTATCTCACCTAACAAGAGAATTGGTGCTTGAGGTAATGGCCATGGAATAGAAAGTCCATGAGATATCCATTTAATCTTCTCATATAAAAGGGTATTTTCCATGTTTTTTTTAACTTCATGAGGCCCAACTCATAAGGCATAAAAATTTCCATGCTTCCCTCTATCCTCTAAGCATTAATTTCACATAAGGATAATATCTTGTTCCTAAAAACATCCTTGAGTTATCTTCTTATCAAATAGGTATTGCATCTTCCATCTTCTTTTATTGCAGAAAATTTATACCATGTGCAACTCTTATGTTCTCTTCTAGCTCAATAAATTCATTCATTCTTTGAGATATTGAATCATTAGTTATTCCTCTTATCTCATGTAGTAATCTATAAACCACAAGCTCTAACTTGATAGGAATCTTGGTTTGCAAACCATAGGCTAAATTATAAGGGCTTCTTCCAATAACTTTATTTGATGTTATTATGTCAACCAAAACAACAAACCTCAACTTACCATCCCATCTCTTTTCATTTTCTTCTAGTGTTATCTTGAAAATATTCATAGGTCTCTTGTTACTAGACTCAAATTTACCATTAGCTTGGGGATAAAATGGGATGAGAAAGTAAAACTAATCCTATGTTGGAGTAAATTAGTCATTATCTAATGATTAATTAATCATCAATTAATTATTAAAGGATTTTTACTTTAATCACTTAAGCTAAACTTAGGAATTGCTTTTTATTGATTAGTTTGATTCTTATTATTAGTTTGTACTAAATTTAGGACAAGTTGTCTCATTGCATGAGATTAGAACACTTGTCACTATCTTGTCAAATCCACGTGTAGGGTTTTCTTGTGATATAATTTTATAAAGCTTGCAAATTCATTTGTAATATCCATCCAGGTTATTTGCATCAATAGAATTCTTAGGTTATTGAGCACAATCTCACTTTTGATCTTCTCTATTGTGATAAGTAATTTCTTACAGGTGGATTTGATACCATGTTATAAGTGATGATTCAACCCATAGCTCCCATCCCATAAACCATATGCAAGCAATTACCTATCACAATAGAGAAGATCAAAAGTGAGATTGTGCTCAATAACCTAAGAATTCTATTGATGCAAATAACCTCGATGGGTATTACAAATGAATGTGTAAGCTTTATAAAAGCATTGCACAAGAAAACCCTACATGCAGATTTGACAAGATAGTGACAAGTGTTCTAATCTCATGCAATGAGACAACTTGTTATAAATTTAGTCCAAAATAATAATAAGAATCAAACCAAACAATAAAAATCAACTCATAAGTTTAGCTTAAGTGGTTACAGTAAAAATCCTCTAATAATTAATTGATGATTAATTAATTATTAGATAATGACTTCTTTAGTCCAACGCCCCCTTAAGAGCAACTTACAGAGAAAATAAACTATTGATAAAGGAAGCTAAATGAATGTAGAATGGGTCCCAGCTACAAGGCCTAATGAGGTACCCATGAGCAAGCAACTGAAATATCTCATAACTGGAGAAAAAGGAGAAAACCTCATGGGAAAAACTCCTTTCCAAAAGAGAGTTAAAAGAAAATGAAATAATACATGTGACTAAGAAAAGTAGGACTCAAAAATTCCCCCAAGTGTTGCTTCAGTTACATAAGTACAAACAAGATCATCTCCATAGGAGAGAAATGAGGAGACAATGAATCCCCCCATAAGGTAGAAGCTCCTTTGCCAGAAGTGAATGCTTGAAGAAGGATTCTGAAGATGATCCAATAGTGGCAAAAATTGTTCCTCCCCTTAGGAAGAAACACATCCAATGGTGTGTGAAGAATGAAATCTCTTCAAAGAAACGGTCTCATGGTGGATACCATGGAAGAATGATCAAAGGTCCAAATGGCTGAATCAAATGAATCTAATCCAAACAACTATGGAGATGCGAGTAGAACAACCTACCAAGGAAATTTTGATGTGATGACCGGTGGGACATATCTATCATAAATTAGGAAGTGAACATTCTAAAGTGCATCCCCAAGTTCAACAATGCATGACTCAATGAATAACTCTGTAATTTCTGGTAAGTAGTCATCCCACAAAATTGAAATTGAAAGAATGGAAAAATTCTACTGAAAAGAACTAAACTTTGAAGATGCAAGAGGCGTAGGAGGAAGAATCTCAACACAAGTCTCATGAACCAAAGTGGATGATGGATGTACACATAAGTTCAAGTGACCAAACCTCTCCTTAGATATCTGATCTAGTCTAGATGCAGATGAGAAAGCACTATCATTGGCCGGTCCTCACTCTCATGCATCTAGAGTGGATCGGATATCTAAGGAGAGGTTTGGTCACTTGAACCTATGTGTAATTCCATTGTCCACTTTGGTTCATAAGACTTGCACCGAGCTTCTTCCTCCTACACCTCCTGCATCTTCAAATTTCAGTTCTTTTTAGCAAGATGTTTCCAGTCTTTCTGTTTCCGTTTTGTGGGGTGATTACTTGCCAAACATTGCAAAGTTATTCATTGAGTCACACATTTATGATCTTGGGGATGCACTTGAGGATATTCAATTCCTCTTTAATGATAGATATGGCCCACTAGCCATCACATTGACATTTCCTTTGGAGGTTGTTCTACTTGCATCTCCACAGTTGTTTGGATTAGCTTCATTTGATTCATCATGTGGAAATTTGATCATTCTTCCAATGTGGCATCCATCATGAGACCATTTCTTTGGAGAGAGTTTCTTATTCACACACCATTGGATGTGTTTCTTCCTAAGGGGAGGAACAATATTTTTCATTGTTGGATCATCTTCAAAATCCTTCTTTGAGCATTCACTTCTAGCAAAGGATCTTCTACCTTATGGGGGGATTCATTGTCTCCTCCTTTATCTCCTATGGGGATGATATTGTTTTTACTTATGTGACCAAAGCAGAACTTAGGGAAATTTTGAGTCCTATTTTTCTTAATCACATGTATGATTTCATTTTCTTTTATCTCTCTTTAGGAGAGGAGATTTTCCCATGAGGTTTTCTCCCTTTTCTCTAGTTATGAGAGATTTTAGTTGCTTGTTCATGGGTACCTCATCAGGCCTTGTAGTCGGGAACCATTCTACATTCATTTAGCTTCCTTTATCAGTAGTTTAGTTTCTCCCTAAGTTGATCTTAAGGGGGGGTGTTGGAGTAAATAAGTCAGTATCTGATAATTAATTAATCATCAATTAATTATTAGAGGCTTTCTTTTTAATCACTTAAGCTAAACTTAGGGGTTGATTTTTATTGTTTAGTTTGATTCTTATTATTAGTTTGTGTGTCACCAAAAATTGTATACCTTTGAAGAAAAGGACAATTTTGTGCCCGGTTTGGTCCTACTTTAGGTCCCCTTTCATCAATAATCACCCTAAAACAACATTTATAGGCCCCTAAGGTTCGTTATTTTTTCATTTGAGGCCTGTTATACCTAAGGAATCATTCAACCCCCGAAAAACAACATAAAAAATATTCAAATATCACTAATCCCACTTCAAAATCCCTTGGTGGGACTAGGTCGCCCAAGTTGGCGACCTAGTCCTTTTTAAAGATTTTTTCATTTTAAAGCGGGAAAATGTCTATCTTGCTAAAAATTCCCAATGGGTGTCAGCCTCTTAAGTCAAAATTACCATCAATTAGGTATTTTTTCTTATAAATACATGTTTTTAGGTTATTTTGATCTCTCTCTTGGTCATTTTTCACAAGCAACTTCAAGAATCAAGTGCAAAACATCTTCCTCAAGAAGTTTCATCTCTCTTTCACAACCACATTGAAGCTTTTGGACAACAAACTAGGGCTTTTACAAGTCTTCAAGCTCACTTCCCATTCAAGATCTCACATTGCCAAAGGTTGAACATGGATTCCTATGGAGATTCATGGAGAAATCTAGGTTGAGGAGGTCTAACTAGCCACCAAATCATACCTAAAAATTGTTTTCAAAGTGACTCCATCTTCTATATTTATCCCATCTTCAGATTTGAGGTTTGCATCCCATTTTCATCCCTTTTACACTCATTTGTAATGTTTTAGGGTTTCTTATATTGAAGTCTTGCATCATTCCAAATCTTTTGCATGCATCTTATTCTAGCACAATCGAATAGGGTTTTGTCTTATTTCAGGTTTTCCTTGTTCTAGACACACTTAAGGCTAGGGTTTATGTAGATTTTCTATCTCTTTACAAGTTTAAATACAAACTAGGGGTTTGGCCAAGGAAAATTCATATTAGAAACCCAAATATACTCGGTTTTGTAGGTTATTTTGCAGGTTTGAGTCTGGTTCCTATGGAGAAACAAAATACAAATCATAGGCCTCCGTGTCCACTTTCAGTTTTCCAAAAAATTTGAAAGGGACTAGGTCACCAATAGTGGTGACCTAGTCCCACTGGAGGTTCCCAACAAATATTTTTTCAGATTTGGGCACCTAGTTGGCTGAAATGGAGTGTGGAGTAGTTTGCCTGAAAAGGGACTAGGTTGCCCAGCTTGGCGTAAGTGTCCTAGTAGGCTTAAAATTTAGATTTTTTAGATTTACTGAGGCTTCCACAACCTCCTCTTTGGTCTACAGTAGTTTCCAAGTGCACTCATTTGATTTATTAGGTTATATTGCTTTGAATAGTCTTTATTTTGTTTTTGTTGAATTACATCATGTGTTTTCCAGCAATATAGATTGCATGCAATAGTTAGATTCATTCACAAGATTACAACATTTAGTACAATCCATTATAAGCACATTCCAATCCCATTTCAACCCCTAGTATTGAATGAATAACAAGATTTATGCTACCCATAAAAGGGATGTCCTCTTCCTTCTAGGTGAAAACCGTAGAAAGTTGTAGGGGACCCATTCCTTTAGCATCCCAAAAGCATAAATTTTTGCAGTTCATTTTGGTGAACCTGCATCTAGACACATCTTGTTTCTGATTTAGTCTGCATTTTCATCCTAGTAACTTCTTCTTTTATCATTGCATTGAATGCTGCATTGTTTAAAAAGGCATCCTAGGGTTTCATACTTTCCCTTTAATGAAAAAGACTCATTTTTGCATACATTTCCTTGCATATTAGAAAAAAAATTGTATATACCATAAAGTGCTACATATTACAGTCCAAAACACTGCATTTTTCATCAGAAAAACTAGAAAAAACTCAAAAAAACCTATACTGGGACTAGGTTTCCCAACCTAGTCCCAGTAGCCATTTTTTATTAGTAATTTCAGAATTTATTTGCAAATTTCTGCACTTTCTGTTTGTTACAGTTGATGCTCGGTTTCAGCTCAGTTACTTTCTATTATTTGGTTTTCATTAGCTTAAACACCTTTTATTGTAATGTCATTTATGAGTAGCATTATATCTTTACAAGTTTCATTTTACGCTTTGGTTCCTAGTTCTTTTATAGCAAATTTAGTAGAAAATGAAAATAAAAACATAGAAAAATCACATGAAATGATGCACACACTTCTTCACTTTAGGAAAAATATATCATCTAAACCTTTTAGTAGTGATGATTTTGATAAGTTAGATGAAGCCCTTCAAGTCTTCCTCTCACTCAATTCATCCACTAAATTTTGCGATGATAAAGTCCAAACTACTCCTTCCTTTCCTTCCAAATATTTTAGTTGTGATGATATGGGATTGTTAGATGAAGTTATTAAGGATTTAATTTGACCTAACTCATCCACTAGGGTTTGTGATGAACAACCTCCAACAAAAGATGTCAATGTCATACAACCTCAACTAGTTCTCTACCCACCTTCTCATAAACCCGAAACACCGTCCCAACCTGAGTTTACCCTTTATCCTCCCAAGCATGATACTATTTCCCACACTCATCATACTCGCAATAAACCACATCCCCAACACTAAACTCCCTCAACATACTTACCATTTCCCAACCCCATCTTACGTATGGCTCCCTGTTTAAACTCACAACTTAGGGAGTATGATTTGGTGGAACAACTTGAGAACACTCCCGCCAAGATATCCCTTTGGGATCTCCTTTAGAATTCCCCTAACTATCATTCTATGCTTCAAATGACATTGCAATGGATAGTGGTCCCTCCTGGTACTAATGCTAATGATGTGGAAAATATCTTACAAGACATGAACACAACTAATGTGGACATTAATTTCTATCAACATGAGGTCTCTCCATTAGAATTATGAAAAAAATGAAGCCTTTATGATAATAGCCCAATATGATCGGATAGGTATCAAAAGCACCCTCATGAATAATGGATCTACCTTAAATGTGTACAGTGTGAAGATTCTTGATAGGTTACATCTGGATAGATCACAAATCCAATCTGATTCCTTATCCATTAGAGGATTTGACAACGTTACAAAGCAACCTCTTGGTGTCACCACCTTACCCATTACTGTCGGAATGGTTACGCTACAAACTCCTATTCATTTCATGCCCTATGACCTTTCTTATAATCTCCTCTTGAGAAGACCATGGATATATGAGATGCATGCGGTACCCTTGACCCTTCATTGTAAAATGAAATATGTCTATAATAACAAATTTTATCACATTGACATAGACCCCGAGCCTGAGAGTTGTTTACAACTTGAAAAAAGAACATCGAGTCCTCTCAACACCTTAATTCTGACCTCCAATATTGCCCCTTTTGAGAAAAGCCAATTAGTAGACAAATCCAAGTTTACTTTACTTGGTGATGATTGGGGATCTTTAGAATTTACCCCTTCCTTTATGGGCGAGTGTGTTGTCACACGAAATGAGGATGACCCACAAGAGTAATCAATTGTCCTCTCTACCCAACATGAAGCACACCCTTCCCACACATCTACCTCATCTCTTTTGGCAGATAATGCCACATATATTACAAATTTTGATGAGATAGATTATCAACAACCACCTAACCCACAAGAAATGGAAAGAATTTATGGACATGGTTATGATCTTATGAAACAATCAGGCTACAATGGTAAAGGATGTGGCAAGCATGAGCAAGGAATTCATGTACCCATTGAACCTAATACACAAGGAACTAAGAACGGTCTAGGGTTTTCCTTTTCTAAAGCTACAAAAGCCAATAAACAACCCTCTCTCAACATCAATACTATCACATGCACATCAAGAACCAACCTCATGCTTAATCATCTTGAATTCCTTGATGTGCATTCTCCCCTATTCACCTATGTTCATGCCGATGAAGATTTGAAACAGTTGTTAGGTGCTTGAGATAGGACTTCTCGCTCCAAGAGAAATGCCTCTTGCACTATGATAAGTTCTAAGTCCACCATTAGTAACATTGATGAACCTCACTCAAGCATGGAACCGTATGACCTTGAAGCTCCTAAATCCTATGCACTCCCTTTAGGAGATACCCTTGACATACCCATGGATGTAGATGATAAAGACAAAGTCATTAAAATTGGGAAGTGCCTAGACGATGAAGAACAAGAGGGTCTTGCAACCTTGCTCCATGATTTTCCTAAAATATTCACTTGGAAATGTTCCAATATGCTTGGAATAGAGCCCAAGATAGTTACTCATAACATTGTCCTTATTGAAAGTGCTAAGCCCATTTGCCAAAATATTTGAAAGATGAACCCTAAGATAGCCTTGCATGTTAAAAGAGAACTTGAAAAACTCATTGAAGCGGGTTTCATTCGCCCTATCGTTTATTCTCCTTGGATATCAAACATTGTCACAATGGCCAAACCCGTTAATCGTGTTAGGATATATATAGATTTTAGAGACTTGAATAAAGCCTCTTTAAAAGATGACTTTCCTCTTCCTAACATCGACATGATCATGGATTCTAGTGCTGGACATGCTTTGTTATCCTTTATGGATGGATTTTTTGGGTATAACCAAATCTTCATAAACCCACAAGATCAATACAAGATGACCTTTACATCCGCTTGGGGAAAATTTTGTTGGGTTATCATGCCTTTTGGTTTAAAGAACGTTGGCACTACCTATCAATGTGCAATGAACCTAATCTTTCATGATTACATCCATAAAATCTTAGAAGATTATGTTGACGACATTCTAGCTAAATTCTTAACCTACCAAGACAATGTGAATGTCCTTTGACAAATCTTCGAGCGCATGCATAAATATAAGATGCACTTAAATCCCAAAAAGTGTCTTTGGAGTAGATAGTGGTAACATTTTAGGGTTTATCATATCTCATAGAGGCATTGAGGTGGACACAAAGAAAATTGATGCTATGATTAATATGCCACCTCCTTGTAACATCTCCTAATTGTGTACATTGCAAGGACATATTCAAGCCATCCGTTGTTTTGTCACATCCTTAGCTGATCATGTGTTTCCTTTTACACCTCCTCAAAAATGATGTAAATTTTGATTGGAATGACAATTGTAAACATGCCTTCAAGAGTTTGAAGGAATACCTTGCAACTCCACCTATTTTACAGCTTGCTATACCAAACCAACCTTTCATCCTTTATATAGTTGCTTCTACCCACACTCTTGCTGCATTGTTGGCTCAACAAGACACCAACGACAAAGAGCATCGTATTTATTATATTAGTCAAACGCTGCTAGATTATGAGACCCATTACCCAACAATCAATTTTTTTTTTTTTGGCTCTTATATTCACTACTAGTAAGTTGTGACATTACTTACTCAATGCCGAAATACAAGTAATGACAAAGTTTGATCCTCGCAGATATCTTTTTAGTAAAATGGATCTTTCAGGACATCTCGCTAAATGGGTCACGTTGTTAACCGAGTTTGACCTTAAGTTTGTTTCTCAAAAAGAAATCAAAGGCCAAGCCTTAACTAACCATTTAGCCAATGCTCCTTCACCTTTAGTGTTACCTACCAACAATTCTTACCCCAATGATAGTGTGTTTACAATAGACCTTCCTACATGGGAATTGTACTTTGATGGATCTAAGTGTCGAACAAGCTTTGGTACTAGAGTTATTTTAATTCCACTCGTAGGTAAGACTATTCCGTTATCCTATCGCCTCAATTTCCTATGTATAAATAACACAACTGAGTATGAAGCGTTAATCATTGGATTGTGTGCTCTTTAGTCATGGGGGTCAAAGATATAAAAATCTATGGTGATTTGCAATTAGTGATTAAACAAATCAACAGTCTCTATCAAACTAAACATGATAAACTATTGCAATATAAGGTTCTCATCCTAACTTTGTTAGAGTAGTTTGACTCGTTCACCATTGATAACATCCCTCAAAAAGACAATCACGATGCAAAATAAAATTGGCTAGTGCAACCTCTCTTTATCTCTCCTATAGATTCTTCTAAAAAAATCATCTTTACCATCCACCCCATTATGAAACCCTCCATCAGTGATAAACCTGATGATTTACTTCCCACTTTTTTGTATAATTCAAGTGAATGGTATGATTCCATCTATAATTATTTAAAGGATGGCACCATTCTCGAGCCTATAACCAAAAATACCCGCATTCGCCTCAAAAATTAGCTGCTAAGTATATAATCCTTGCTGATACATTGTACAAAAGATTCTTTGATGGAATTCTTCTGTGATGCCTCAAGGATGCTGAAACTCATATTGCCCTCAAACAAGCCCATTCTGGTACTTGTGGAGGACATTTTGGAGGAAAAACCTTAGTGCAAAAGCTCCTTCACATGAGTTATTACTAGAAAAACATGGAAAAGGACTGCTATGCATATGTTAAGCGATTCCATCAATGCCAAGAACATAGCCATTTGATCCATGCTCTTGCTTCAGAGCTCCATTTCCAAATACCTATTTGGTTGTTCTCTGTGTGGGGATTGGACCTAATTGGAAAAATGTCACCACCTTCTTTTGCTGGACATATGTTTATCATTACTGCTACTGATTATTTCACCAAATGGGTAGAAGTTATTCCCCTCCAAACTACAATTATTGAGGTGATATGTCATTTCGTATTGGAACACATCATTGCTCGCTTTGGACGTCCTTCTGCATTAGTCTTAGAAAATGGTACACTATTTAAGAACAATGATGTGAAGAAGTTTCTCGAGACCTTCCATATTCAACATCAATTTTCAACACCTTACTACCCACAATCTAATGGTCAAGCTGAAAGTACTAATAAAATCCTAGAACAAATCCTTAAGAAGAAATTTAACCAAAACCAAAAATATTGGCATACACAATTGCAATATGCATTATGGGCATATCGCACAAGTGTTCACTCTTCTACGGGAAATACACTTTTCAACCTTGTTTATGGTACCGAGGCTATCCTACCTTAGAGTTAGAAATCCCCACGTTGCAGATTTCTCTCCAAGGTCTTGTTGATAATGAAATGTATGCAAAACAATGATTACACCAACTTGAAATGCTTGATGAACAATGCATCAACGCTCTCGAGCATCTTCAAGCTTACGCTAAACAATTTCAATGCAAACATGATATAGGTGTCATTCCTTGGAAATTTAACAAAGGTGATTTGGTTTTATATGAAAACCAACGTAATACTACCGTTTACTACGCTATCAAAGGAAAGTTTAGTCCTAATTGGTTAGGCCCCTATGTGGTCAATACGAATTATGGATCTGGTGCTTACACCTTAACTGGGCACAATGAAACTCCTCTTAAAGACCCCATTAACGTCGCACACTTGCATTGGTATTATGTGTAATCCCCTTTTGAATGGTATGAATTATAGAGCAGTGTTGTTAGAGCTATGGGATTATATCCTATAGGATTTATCATTGCTTCGTTCTTGAAAAATCATTATGCATGTGTCCTGAACACTAAAGTGACTATTTCATTCATTTTATAATTGCTTTAGATTTCATACTATTCAATTTTTCTTCTTGTATGTTATGTTACTGAAAATAAGTGCATTACATACTCACTCTTTATGTTGTCTCATTAGAAACTATATTAAGTTTTTAATTAGATCACATAAATCTTATTAAAGCATGTAGACATTAATTAAATAATCCTATTTAATTAATCACATTGATATTTAACATCCACAGATTAAATTATAACATGTAACATCAACATGCATATATATCAAAATCTATTTTGTACATATCATCATACTACACAATGTCACTGAGGACTATGATTACAAGATCCCTCGGGATTTGGTACTCACACTACATCAATAGTAGGACTGTTGGTGTTTTTCTCCACATAGCGATCACAGTTCTCTAAGAGGTAGCCAACCCCTATCAAGGATGATTGCAACAACTAGTGGCCAACTAACGAGAGTCGGTTAGGAACTGATTCTCTCCTACACTTTTGGCTCTGTAGGACCAAGGTGGGTAAACCTACATGTGTTCATAAGAAAGCCATATAACTGATCAGAACACCTTTTGCATACAGATCGCAATCCCTACACACTCAAGGGAATAGTCACCATTCTTGGTATTGACAAACCAGACAATAATTATCGGCACCGAAGAGAAATGGAATTGTCCCACAAACAATAAGGAAATACCTCCTGAGGGAAGACAAATTTTTAATATATGTTTATGTTTAGTATTTGGGTTACCATACTTAGAGCTTATAGTTTTATACCAAAGAGAAAGCTATAAACATTGTTCAGTGCCTCATCCATTTGGCAACGGAGTCATACAGAGTATAATTCTGATATTGTGAACTTATCTTCATATAGCATTACTATCATGAGATACTTCAATACATTAAGACAATACTTCTTCGCGAATCCTAAGCATATACAACCATGAACATGTAATTGAATCTTGAAGCATTTGATTAACTTCTTAAGTTAAAGCAAGAAAACTAACTACATTTTAAATTAATTGTTGAAACTAAAAAGAGAAACCCTTGATAACTCCATTCATAATCCATGGCACACACACAAGAGAGTAAACCATCTTAATTTTGTAGATTTCTTTCGATATCAGTAATTAAAAAAGCATAGCATAATAACTGTATACAAATCCCTACTCAGGATGATTTCCTAAACTATATGTTTATAATGCCTCAACCTTAAAACTATCTATACAAATTCCAAAGCCTTGGACCCAAAAAGCTGACCTTTCAATGAGCCATGAAATCTCCTTTTTATATCAGGAGAGCAACAAGCATTAGGCTACATTTTCCATACAAAATTGAATTTCAACTCAATGTGAAATTCAAATTCACATTCCTTATCATTCGATAACATCGTGTATGATCGAAGGAATAAAAAAAAATGATTACACAGTAACCGGTTGGAGAAAAAAATTTCATGCAAAGCACACGCACATCCACGTCCATAGGAGAAAAAAGTAGGAGCAAACACGTCCAACTAACACACCACTAGTCATCATCAAGAGAAAACATGGCCCCGGTACAGGCGACCACTTCGAGTCCACACCTGAGACAATGATGGAACCTCCTCTTCATGACCAGCCTTGCCAACATGACCCCTAACAACTAGAGCTGGTGCCAATGCAGTTATTGGTTCAACTGCCATGGCTTCCTCATTTACTCCAATGAGTTCAGTTAAAGTGGCCAAGTAACACCTGTAGTCCGAGTCGGTATCAGATTCATCTGAATCTGAAATGATCACTGGCGACAAACAGTGCATTGGCTTCTTTTCAATATTTCTTGTAGTACCCTTGGGCGTTATGGGTGTAACAGGCTCCATCATGACTGGTAACCCTTGGGATCCCAACCTTGCACTCGTGCGTTTAGTTGATTTATCCATAAAAGAAATAGAGCTCTACAACACACAGGAGAAGAAACCTTCCTGCACATAGACATAAAAAGATGCAATGTTAATTGCACACAACTTAGTCAAAATTTATAGAATGGCCCCAACATGCAGGGTACAATTGCTTGAAAGAAATTCAAGCACTCGAACAATTAGTGACCGAGATAACCATGAATACTCTCAGTAGGATGGTACTGTTCGCATGCTGGAGAGAATCAGGTGGAGATCCTCTGGAGAAGGAAAACACGTGCCACTAATGAAACGAGCAACAACCAGGCAATATATGCCACGCAGACAAGTCACACACCCCCTCATTGAAATTGAACCGCCAATTCAGAACACACTTGACAAAACGGAGGGTTGAGATCAAGTCAATGGATACTGACAATCCACCTCGATGCTTGGGAAAACACATCCAATCAAAACCCTCAAAAAATAGCAGATCTGAACCACACAGTGGGACCCACATAGCCCTATTAGCAGTAGAAGAAAAGCCACATGTCACATCCTCGCAGACCTCACAACACCCTTCAAAATATTTACTCCACTCATGTGAGGTGTGCGAGAAACCATAATTAAGCCTGTTATTAATGACCACTGCTAGTGAAAAGATGGTCACACATCACCGCCAACACCTTGGGAAGAAAACCCACACATCCGCTTACGCCAGATGGTGACATCTCGCGAACCTCGCACCACTTTGGTGACGCCAGCAGGAAAACCTACGAGGTTAGTGAGAAGCGGACTAGATCCAAACTATTGATCAGATGGTTCAATGGACTTCAGGTAAAACATCCAAGTGGGACCCACACTGAAAATCCTAGTGGTATAGAACATAAGCCATCCAAGCAAAAAGACTGGCGAATCAGGTGAAATGGGGCCAGTAAAGCATGACCCAAGAGGGATAAAACCTCACTTAAGTAACCGGTTGCCCCCGTTATAAGTCATTGTTGGAACATAACAAGAGGGTTTACAAAATTTGATAATTTAAAGTTACAATGGGTAACTTTGAAACCCTAAGACCTCAGCTCTCATCACTTAAAATGAAATTCCCATCAAGGACGACGGGAGATGGTCATGCATGATCGTGATCGTGATCTACCAAATATGAGCATGAAATCTATCCCCTCCATCTGTGCGAGTGTCACCCGCTGCTATCCTGCTATCTAATCCCTCTCTACCTACAACTCTGCCACATCTCTCTCTCTAGTCTCTCCACCTTTGCTGGAGTCTATGATGACTGTTCCTATGGGCAGCTCTGACTCAATGGATCTGTCTCCTCAGGCCATCATATGCTACTCGCAATCTCACAAAGGGTCTCAACATCTATAGATCTTGCTCCATGATTGATGGGGGTACATAATCAAAGTCCATCTCCTCTTCGTCAAAATATGCCGACA
Source organism: Sequoiadendron giganteum (assembly GCA_007115665.2). Lineage (NCBI taxonomy): Eukaryota > Viridiplantae > Streptophyta > Pinopsida > Cupressales > Cupressaceae > Sequoiadendron > Sequoiadendron giganteum. The sequence goes on along the minus strand of CM021109.1, from coordinate 391,308,289 downwards.
CTATCTCCGTGGTCACTTGACAGTAGAGCTCTCACCAATCCTTTGAGGGCCCTATAAGATTGAAACAAAATTTAATCAGTACACATCATAATATATATATGCATCAATTCATACATCAAAATATAATATACATATATCAAAATTAAATATAATCACCTATATCTCTGGTGGGATGAGCAATGTCCACCTCATCTTGTGGAGGGGGCATGGTTGATGTGCTAGCCTCCCATTGGTTGTGAGTGCTAGCGCCTACCGGTGCTACTTTCTAGGATCTAGTCATATGGATGGGTGAGAACTCTCCCCACTCATATCAGTCCCTGGCTGCTACCTCATCATCACTCACTTAGGGGTGGCTCCTCAACTCTATCCTCCTCCTCCTCCTCCTCCTAATCCTGATCTCGATCCTCCTCCTCTCCCTCTTGTCCGTCATAATCTGGGTCTGTATCCTTGACATACTCCTTATCGATAATATCAATAAATATATTTGCAGCCCTGTATCATGTCTCCTCAACTTTTTCCTCCCTCTCATCTCCCTCATTTGGTACAGGTTCTACATCCTCCACTAGCTCATCCATCAGAAACATCGGATCTGGTCGTGATGCTATCCACCACTCTTCATGATCCCACATGGCACCAACATCAATTGTATCATCCATCGGTGGCTGATCATGATCAGAATAGTTAGAGTCACTCTGGATAACATTGTCTAGTGTGAACCATGTTGTATAACCCAATCTCTGGGCACTCCAAACGGATCTCCTAAACAATGACCGTGGCTAGGGTGGTGTTTGCACCTATCCAAATTGTCTCATCACCAAATCATAGTAGAAGGGCCACACTATGTGATCATGCCACCCCACCAAAATCCTATCCATTTGTAGTCTCCTCAACTATCTAGTGTGATTTGGCCACTGTAATACAAGCTAGTATGGTCTCCACAGGATGTCATCCTCCTCTAGTTGGTCGAATCTCACCCTCCAAAAGTGTAAATCACCATACTACCATAGTCATCGAAGTGGGTAACCAAATTCCTATGGATAGCCTACCGCTATCAGACATGGGAAGCCAACCGACTTGGTACATGTGATATGCTCTAGACACCACACCTTTAGAAGTGTACAATGTACCATGCTATCTAGCTCTTGAAAGATAAATCACCCAAGGTCATAATACAAATGAGCAAGGATGCACCATCCCCAGGCATACACTATTCAATGCTCTACCATCCCTCGTACTAGGTACACTAGCCCACCCTCAAGGTGTGCTACTCATCCATCTGGTAGCAGGATCGATGCTATAGTATGCATCATGATCCACCTCACTACTGATATTCATGAATAAAGTAGCATGGCTAGATTGATCTGCCCTGCCACTCTGCCATCATGAATTGGTTTGTCCAGATAGTACTGCATGCCTACCCACTACTCATGGAAAGACCGACCCCTTTGGAGGCACACCTGCTCCCCTCAAATAGGGACCTAGAGTATCCTATGTACATCCTCTAAGGTAATGGTCATCTCTCCTGTAGGTAGATGGAAGGTGCAAGTATCAACATTCCAACACTCACACAATGCTATCAACATCACATCATGGTACCTCATGGGGGGCATGAGGTATGCCCAGTATATTCCTACCTCCTGAAGGTGCTTTGTCTCTGCCATTGACAAAGAGAGAGCCAAGTCTCTAAGAAAACTCAGCTATCTCCTGCTGAGATGTTGATGGGATCATGTGGGTACCTATCAAAATCATCACAATATGATGTCTAAATCATTTAATCTCTTCAATTATACTCTAATTTATCATTCAAGTGTGATAATGTTGTTCTAGAGTGCTTTTCCTAAGGCCCTAGACACTTTAGAACCCTTTTTGGAAACTTCACGAAGAAATAGGACACTTTGTGAATAAAAGGGACACTTCATGAAGAAACAAGACACTTTGCGAAATATTTTTCCAAGATCCTAATTTAACCTAAATATGCATTAAAATCATCCCATAATTGAAAAATCACAAAGCAATGGCTCTAGAACTGACTCACCTCATGCTATCACTCATCATTGGCTACGTGGTCCCACAACGCATCCAATCTAGCAAGTGTGAATCCGCGTGTGCTCAACATCCTCTCATTCTCTCCCCGTCACTCCAATGCTACAAAAGGTAAATGAACAAGTGACAAGTTACTCTATTTTCCTTCCTTTTAACTCTATCTTATTTTACATATATGCACATTTCTACCTTTACCATGTTAGAACTTTTTAGTGTGCTTTTCATTCAAATAAACATACTGGGTGCTAGTGAGCTCCATTTTTTATGTTGTTTATGATGTCAAAATCATGTTTCCATGCCCTACATCATCACTCACCTATCATTATGTGGCATGGTACTTGAAAATTCCCTCTGATATGCGTGTCCTCATTCGATGTGGCTAGATTGCTACCTTGATTCCACCTTCATAAAGCAAGCAGAATCAAGGGGGGGCATACATCTACCCTTGAATTTGATCCCTAGGAATTAGATAAGAGTATTTTTGGATTTCTAACGAATTTGTGTCACAGGATGCAGTTCCTAACGTTGTGATTTTGTAGATAACTACACTCAGGGCTTCATTCTCCCACCTTTAAATGAGTATCCTTTTACGAGAACAAAAGGACAATTTTTAAAATGAGTATACCTTTGAAGAAAAAGACAACTTTGTGCTCATTTCGGTCCTACTTTAGGTCCCCTTTCATCAATAATCACCCTAAAACAAAATTTATAGGCGACTAAGGTTCGTTATTTTTTAATTTGAGGCCTCTTATACCTAAGGAATCATTCAACCCCTGACAAACAACATAAAAAATATTCAAATATCACTAATCACACTTCAAAATCCCTTGGTAGGACTAGGTCGCCCAAGTTGGCGACCTAGTCCTTTTTAAGGACTTTTATATTTTAAAGTGGGGAAATGTCTATCTTGCTAAAAATTCTTGATGGGTGTTGGCCTCTTAGGTCAAAATTATCGACAATTAGGTATTGTTTCTTATAAATACATGTTTTTTAGGTCATTTTTCTCTCTCTTGGTCATTTTTCATAAGAAACTACCAGAATAAAGTACAAAACATCTTCCTCAATAAGTTTCATCTCTCTTTCACAACCAAGTTGAAGCTTTTGGACAAAAAAATAGGGCTTTTGCAGGTCTTCAAGCTCACTTCCCATTCAAGATCTCACATTGTCAAAGGATGAACATAGATTTCAATGGAGATTCATGGAGAAATGTAGGTTGAGGAGGTGCAACTAGCCACCAAATCATACCTAAAGACTGTTTTCAAAGTCACTCCATCTTCTATTTTTAGCCCATCCTCAGATTTGAGGTTTGCATCCCATTTGCATCCCTTTTAGACTCATTTATAATGTTGTAGGGTTTCTTATATTGAAGTCTTGCATCATTCCAAATCTTTTGCATGCATCTTATTCAAGCACAATAGAATAGGGTTTTGTCTTATTTCAGGTTTTCCTAGTTCTAGACACACTTAGGGCTAGGGTTTATGTAGATTTTCTATCTCTTTACAAGTTTAAATAAAAACTAGGGGTTTGAACAAGGAAAACCCCACATTAGAAACCCAAATATATTCTATTTTGCAAGTTATTTTGTAGGTCTGAGTCGAGGTTCCTGTGGAGAAACAAAATACAGATAATAGGCCTTCGTGTCCACTTTCAGTTTTCCAGAAAAGTTGAAAGAGATTGTGTCACCAATAGTGGCGACCTAGTCTCACTGGAGGTTCCCAACAAATATTTTTGCATATTTGGGCACCCAATTGGCTGAAATGGAGTCTGGAGTAGTTTGCTTGAAAAGGGACTAGTTCGCCTAGCTTGGCGTAAGTGCCACAGTAGGCTCAAAATTTAGATTTTTCAGATTTCCCGAGGCTTCCACAACCTCCTCTTCAGTCTACAATAGTTTCCAGGTGCACTCATTTGATTTATTAGGTTATATTACTTTAAATAGTCTTTATTTTGTTTTTGTTGCATTACATCATGTGTTTTCCAGCAATATAGATTTCATTAGTTTGTATGCAATAGTTAGCTTCACTCTCAAGATTACAACATTTAGTACAATCCATCATAAGCACATTCCAATCCCATTTCAACCCCTAGTATTGAATGAATCACAAGATTTATGCTACCCACAAAAGGGATGTCCTCTTCCTTCTAGGTGAAAATCCTAGTAAGTTGTAGGGGACCAATTCCTTTATCATCCCAAAAGCATAAATTTTTCTAGTTAAGTTTGGACTAAATTTAGGAAATTTTTTCCCATTGCATGAGATTATAACACTTGTCACTATCTTGTCAAATCTACATGTAGGGTTTTCTTGTGCAATACTTTTATAAAGATTTCACATTCATTTGTAATATCCATCCAGGTTATTTGCATCAATAGAATTCTCAGGTTATTGAGCACAATCTCACTTTTGATCTTCTCTATTGTGATAGGTAATTTCTTGTAGGTGGTTCATTGGAGTTGTGGGGTTGAATCATCAATTCTAACATCCTATACTTGGAACATAACTTTTAAAGTTAATGAGAACCAAAGCACATTATTTTATCAATTTTTATCCTTGTGAGCACACCAAAGCGTGTGACTATATTAGTCAAGAAGAAACCAATCATTAATTTAGATATAGCATTTTTGGTAGGAACTAAAACACAATCATAGATTGAATAATTTTAAAACTAGTTAATATGCATATGTATGCAAAATCTTCCAAATTGTTGCATATGTTCCACTTGTTGGTAAAAAAGGAATAAATTCTATTTGACATTAGAAGGTATGAAGTAATTTCACTCTTAGAGGGTGAGCATGGAAGATCCATAGCACTAAGAAGATTTTTTTTGAGCAACCCACTAAGTTAAAGAGGGTGTATAAGTTTTAGCAATCTTACATGTTCATTTTCATCATGAATGTTTTCTTTAACCACTTGTCTAAACATATGACAATATAAGTACAAGAATAGCTCCAAGTTGAGAGTAATCCAACATGGAAAATATTCAAAACAAGATGGAAGATAGAGCATAAAAAAAGATAGGTAGTTTGTTTAATATTTTCAATGTAAGTTTCTATTACAAAATGCACTCATGGTAGCATATTCATTATAGAACATGCATATGGGCATTGTAGCATGAAATTAATGTATTTTTTAGAATTTTAGAATATGTATCTTGCCTAGGATTATTTTGGTATTCACATAACAAGTTGTAACTATTGTAGCATGCATGTTGGGTTGTTGTATGCACCCTAGAAAAAGTCAAGTTTTCTAAGGCTGATTTTTGTATGGCATTAGCAATAAAAGCACAATAGTGAGCATCTTGAAGCATGTTCATTATACTAAGAGTTCATCCATAGTGGTAGAATAATTTGTACATAATTTTCATCATTAAAATAGGTGAAAATAACACTAATGATGAGTGGAACTATACAAGAATGTTGTGTATGCATGTTAAATAGCCTACATGTCAGTTTGGGCATATTTGTTACATCCATGATGAAAAATTTAAGAAAATGTTTTTGCTACAATCATTAATTTAACCCTATTTTCATTACATTTTTTAATAAGAGTATTTTTGGTAATCACCGAAGTGTAAGAACTAAGATGGGGAAACCATGTAGAGGATAATATTTCTTGTAGTTGTTAATGCAAGCTTGAAAATTTAAGGCCTATGAAGGGAAATGTTTGTAAAAGTGGTAGTTAGTTCTAACCCACTTATATGTATGTTCTTTCACATTGATCATGAAGGAAGTTTATAAAAGAAAGTAGCTTAAGTGAGAACTTTAGCTTAGTCTACAAGTAGGTATGGTGCAAAATATGTACTTAGAGCTAAGAAAGGGCACTAAAGAGTGCAAGAGGGTTGGTTTGAATGCATTGGAATAATTATAAAGGTCCAAGAACATGGTGGCATAGAAAAGTATAGATTGGTACAAAATTATTCTTGGAAGAAAGGATCAACACTCCATGAGAGGTGATGGTGGCAACAAAAAAACATGAGAAGAGAAAAGTCATGATTCTTAGCTTTTTCATTTTTAAAGCTTTTGTGGGACCAAAAGCCTTCAATTTAGGGCTTGTGATATAAAAATGGATCTGGTTCATCATCGAGATTATTTTATCAAGTTCAATAACTATTTTGGAGTGGTTGGACATAATTTTTGCCACATAAATATGGTTGCCTTTAAGTGCCAAAATAGTACTTTGGCGGCAACTAAAAAGTTAAATATTTTTACATACTCAAGTTATTTTTAAATAGCTGTGTAATTTAAAAAAATCATTTAGAGCCATCATGCAAAAGATATGGCTTCCCAAATATGGAAGATATGATGAGCACTGAAATGGAAATTTCATAATCAATGTAGTGATGGTTTTGTATTTGACAACGTGGCTTTGCAATCAACAATCTTATGAAAGGACTCATTTCATCTATTGAATGCGCAAGAAGAGACATGGATGGTTATCATTATTTAGGATTCCAATTAGAACCTAGACCTTGTCTAAAGGTGAATTTGGTGCTTTCCAAAGAGGAGGAGATGTTTTGAGCCTTTGTTAGCCATTAGAACTGAAAATGAGCAATTGTATAGTTTAGACCAGCTAGTTGAGTGTGTGCATTGTTAATAGGCTAAATTGTGGTGAGTTGAACATTTCTCCACCATATTGTAAAATACATTTGAAGGGGTTAGGATTTTTTTGACTATAAATCGCATCCTGAAAGGCCTTGTGAAGGCAATAAACTTGCAAAAGTGCATTTTTCATAGTGGAACAAAGAAAGTTCACTTTTCTAGAGTTTGGTCCCAATTGAGGTTTCTCCAAGGAAAATATTTTTTTCTTTCTTATTTGTGAGTGTTTTTGAAAGTTTCATTATTATTTTTTAATTCTTACAAGATCATAAATCAATCTACCATAAAAAATACAAGCAATTCATACAAGATTGAGTAGGAAAGGTTTCTAAATTTTGAAAGAAGTAGGAAGAAGTTTTTAGTTGACTCTTAAGAAGAAAAGTACAACATATTAGTGGAATAACTACAAGGTTAGAAATAGAATGCAACATATGAAGTATGTTTTGTTCATGTTAGGGTTTGTATGGTGTGTGGATGAAGTAGATGGAAATCATTAAAAATGTTGTAGAAACATCTAAAGTCAAGTAGGGGAGAGGGGCCCATTATGGAGCACCATACCTTTGGAGGTCCACATAGTGTTCCATGTCGACCAAAAAACAAAAAAATTCCCACCTTCACCCAATCCATCGTGGACCCAACAATATTATTTTTTTTCCATTTCAGCCATACTACCACATGTTATGCTCCAATTGGTCCACATTGTTCCTAACAGGCCCATTTTGGGGTCTCATTGATCATCGATCAGGTCCACCTTTGAAGGTTACTTGAAGGGGATCTGATGGTGGGTTAAATAGATGTGTGGAAACTGAACACCTTTCCACCTCGAGCATCCAATTCAGAGCATTAATTATGCATTGCCCCCTTTGTTAGCTTCATTTGGAAATTTTCTTACACATCCCTTCCCATTTACTCCACCTAATTGACACATTATTCAAAGGAAAAATTTCATTCAATGCTCTAAATTATCACATATATCACTCATTGTCATTCCTTTCCTTTGTGCTTATTTTGGAGTCTTTTTTGGTTAGGCACCGATACATGTTTGGCTCTGCACTCTGCAAATTGAGCTTTTGTATTGATTCTTGTTTGACTCTTCTCATGATTTTGAGATCCACTAAACTCAAATAAGGTTTTTTACCTCACTAAGCATTACCATTTTCTTTCATTATGATGGTATTATACCATGCACTTATATTATTATGTTCTTCATTGGACAACCTTTCACAGTGCAATTTATTTTTTATATTTGTTTGCTACTACAAAATATGAAAAAGGTTTCACTGGTTTCCATTTCGATGATATTCTACCATGCACTTGTATTGTTTTGTTCTTCATTGCACAAAGTTTCACTCTATAATTTTATTTTTATATTTATTTCCTATTATGATATATGATAAGGGTTTCATTGGTTTTCATTTCAACAATTTTATACCATGCATTTTTATTATTTTGTTCTTCATTGGACAAACATTTACTCTGCAATTTATTTTTATATTTATTTGTTACTATAAAATATGAAAAGGGTTTCACTACTTTTTATTTTGATGGTTTTGTTCCATTCTACTATTCTATTTTTCCTTGCACAAATTTTCACTCTACAATTTTCTTTTTATATTTGTTTATTATTACGAAATATGAAAAGGGTTTCAGTACTTTTTATTTCAGTGATATTCTACCTTGCACTTCTATTTTTTTGTTTTTCGTTACACAATCATTCACTCTACAATTTGGATTTTATATTTGCTTGTTACTATGAAATATGAAAATGGTTTCGTTGCTTTTCATTTCAACAAATTTCTATGATGTACTTATATTATTTTGTTCTTCATTGCACAAACATTCACTTTGCAATTTTCTTTTTATATTTATTTATTTTTTATTAAGGTAAAATAAGTTCTAAAGGGACTTGAAACCCTTAAAAAAATACGGGAATAAAGATATTCGAAGAAATACATTAGTAACAAAATAGGTTTTATAGGGACCTAAAACCCAAAAGTTTAAAATAGTCTTAAACAAAAAACTAGAGACTCAACAACAAACCAACAACAAAACTACAAAACAAATAGCTAAAAAACTAGAAAAAAACATTTGAGCTAATATAGCTCTTTGAGGGTAATAGCCACTTCCAACTCCTATTGGTAGTATCTCTTGGAAAGATTTATTCTTTCCCCTTGTGCACGTACTTGGTCCTTTATGCTCTGAATGGATTTGTTTTCCTTTGGTATTGTGATCCTTCTCCTTCTTCTCAATAACAATGGAGGCATCAACAACTTGGTCTTCCTCAAGCTCCTTCAAATTCTCAATGAGGATGTGAATACCTTTAGTGCTATTATGAATAGTTCACTGAAATTTTTTATGACCCTCTCTAGATTTTGATTAATCTGTATCATTTTCTCTTCCAAACCCTTGACTCAACTCTCATAATCCTCTTTCATAAGATTGAATTTAGTCATAATAGCTTCCAATGCCATCTGAATCTCATTTGTATCATCCTTCACATTCATAGAAGCCTTTGCTTAACCTTTGGCATCAATTTCGTTCTGCAATGATCTCATTTTTACATTTATCTGATTCAATTCTAGGAAGAATCATTTAATTAGGTGAAATTGACCCACCACCCTATCCTTAGCTAACCCCAAAACCTATCAATTTCCTCTTTGTTGGTGTTTAGCTATGGGAAATCCTCAGACAAGTCTTAAGGAGAAAAAATATGACCAAAATTAGCACTATCAGGGGTAGGAATGAGGATTTTACCTCTATAGCCCGCTTGCATATTAGCCTTATCCTCCAAATTACCCTAAATTTTTCCACCTTTAATCCCAAATTCATTTTTCTTCTTCTCAAATGAAGAGACCTGAATATCTTCATAAAGAAATTCTCCTGTATGCGACCCACTTGACCATGAAATTGTTGGCAACACAAGGGCATACAACTGAGAGGGGGGTGAATCAGTTATCATAGAAATTACACTTATTAAACTTATTCTCAAATTTGATAATTAAACATGAAAGCAAAAACCATCACCACATCAGAAACTCACATAACACCAAGATTTTTGCGTGGAAACGCTATTAGGGGAAAAACCACGGTGGAGTTAATCCACAAGTTTATACTATGTTAAAAGTATAAAAAATAAGGAATGCACATGCATTCAGGCACACTGCCTAGAGCTCACTACTCAAATAAAAAAGAGGCTTACTACCCAAAGGAAGACACACTATCTTATAGTCACATTCAGATTACATCCATATGAGAGATCTTAAACTGAGAAAATAGCATCTGCTAATACTTGATTACAGTTCCAGTCAAGCACATGAACACTCTTTCTTCTGCTCACTCTCCTTCACACTTTACTTCTACCTTCAATAGATCTGAACTTTATTCACACATAGCACTCACTCACCTCACTTCTTTCATGTCTCAAATGATATAAATAATCAGTTATATATATCCACATCTAAGGATAACATCAACTACATGTCAACCCACTAAAATATAAAAATGTTGTCAAACTATCGGCCCAACTTAATAAATAATTATTAATGTGAATCAACCAAAGTCGGACACAACATTGTAGGGACCCAAAAAATTATTTCTTGAACACAAAACACATTAAACAGTTTTCCTCGAAGATCCACAACAAGCACAATCACCTTGTCGGCCATGAACATGAAAAACATGAACACATAGAAGAAAATAACCAATCATGAGCACAATGATTGATACATACCAAAAACATAGATAGAACATGATCTAGAAACATCCACAAGAATCATGAAATACCACATGAGCATTCACAAAAACTTAGATTAACAGAATCACATCATCTTCTTTTAGGAACACCAACTATAGTCTCAATCCAAGCATCCTAAAAGAAGATGAATCTTCTCCCTTTTCTTTTTAGCTATTCCATATTTTTTCACATGAAT